>MU223519.1:3006761-3019604 GCA_018584345.1 Thuja plicata | reverse complement strand
TATTACCAAACTCTTTAAGGGACATCTACCCTTCCTTCCATCGTAGTTTAATCATATCGTTGGGGCATACCACTGATATCATTTTTCATTTTAATTAATTCATCATTTTCCATCCACTATTAATTAGACAATTTTATTATTTATTCAATTCATATATTTTTTATTGGATTATCGAGGAATATTTAAGTCATATGTCGATCCACTATAATTAAAAAGTTCCCAAAAAAAAAAAATTAGCTAATATTTCTCCTAACATTAAATAAATTTCAAAAAAAAATTAAACTCTTCTTCCTAAAATAACATAAATGTTTTATTTATTTCATATATGCACTCACATTCTTCATCCTTCCACCTCATCATTCCACATGCTAATTATCTCGCATATTTTGTCAGTGATTGATCTTTCTAATTAATCTCTATCGTTGATGAAATGTTGGGTGACATACAAATAAGCACTCATTTATTTTTGCTAGCTAGCACTCTTATATTCAAATATCCTATGCAATATATTAATTATCAAGCATACATCTATCATTATCATTATCATTATCAAACAATCTCTATTATCATCCATTATCAAGCATTAAGCCCTCATATTCAAGCGAATATCAAATACCAATGGAGCGATTCTCTGCTATGGTATAATAATTTATCATTGATTTATACATAAATCTTATGCGTTACTAAATGAATGTAGATTTTACTTTAGATTATTTCCATGTTATTTAGATTCATATTTTCTTTCTTCACAAGGGATAATATAAAGGTTAACACCAATTGAAATAGGACATTTACATTAAGGCTTGACCCTTCGGTGAAATGGTGGGGTTTCTTGACTGTAGTGCTTACAACCAAGGTTCAAATGGTGGGGCTTATTGACTGTAGTGCCTACAACCAAGGTTCAAGTCCCCACGGGGTCGCTCTCTACCATGATTCTCAATGGAGAGTTGCTTATTTGGATCCTTAGTGAAATAGTGGGGCTTCTTGCCTGTAGAGCTTATAGCCAAGGTTCAAGAAACATTTCTAACCAGTGGTGTGAACCCTTCTTTGACTGTTGTTGCTACTGAGTTGCTCTTGCCTAGGGTTGTTGAGGTTCATCTTTGTCAACACTACAGTCTTGGTGTTGTTGTCAATTCTCTTTCTTTGAGAGTTCATCCTCACCCTCCTTGTGGTGGGGACCCTCCTGATAGTATTGCCTAGATTGTTGTCCGCGGGCGAAGGAAAAATCACTATGTTGTCACTCATCCTCCTCATGATGTGGATGACTTGTCTACCCACTCTTTATGTCGGTTGCTAGTTGTGCTAATAGTCTATTGCCAATGGTCTTTGTTGACCTTGTAAATTGTTGCTTTGGTCTATAGTGTTAACACTTTCAAGTTGTGGTTTTGTAAGGGATAGCACCCTTATTTTGATGCTTTTAATATCAAAAACATTTACATTAAGGCTAAAAGTCAATGTAAGCTAAACATATAAATAATAATAATAAACCACCCTCACATAAGCATGAACAATACATATTAAAAAATAACCCCAAAGGTTGTACAAATGAGCATGTACAATTCTAGTTGCACCATCTTTTCCAACAATCATAACACTAGGCTCCACAAATTCCTATTCTTGCTGCCCTAATAACATTGTTCAAAATAAGAGGGTCAGTAAAAGTTCAAAATATATCCTATTTGTTGTTCCTAAAATGATTCTAAGATCATCTACATAAAAAGCAATATCTTAACAAAAGATGGCAACATCTTCAAAAATAATTGTTAAAAAAACCTAAGGAAACATTAAGGAACTACATGAAGCTCACTCGAGCATCACCTAAACCCAATAGTGGCTCCTACAAGGCCGCCTCTACAATATTATCTCCAACAAAGGAAGAGGGCATGAAGAATTCATTCTCTCACTATTATACTGATGACTCCATCCTTTAAGTTCGACACAACTTCTTATATGATTGCCACCCTATTGCACACCACCCCAACATTGCTAAAACATTCATGCTAAGAATGTCTTTTGAAAGTTAAAGGCTAACTCCCTAATCCAAGTGTGTTTAAACTTCATATCTAAAACAACACCCTTGTACAATTTATATTATCCTCTCTTTCCTCTAGCCATTCTATCAATACTCTACAAACACCCAACTCAAGACTAGCAATGAAAAGAAACAACGAAAAAGTCCAATAAATGCCAGCAAGCAATATGCAAAATTAAAGCCATCCTTACCAATTGGTTCTCTTTGTGCAATCCCCCATGAAGTATGCATAATTAGTTTGAATGCTACACGTCAAAAAATTCAAAGATTCTTATGACAACCAAAGATTGATCACATCCTCAAATAAATCAATGGGATTTCAAGATGACAGCGACTGAAAATTAGAAATAAGACCATTATGCCATTCACTAGAATGAAACACAATCTGTTGTGAGAAGATATTGCAAAACAGCTACATTTGCTAAGCAATCTACTATCCCTTTGCCCTTTTTGAAATTGTATCTAACCTTATTCCTTAAGAGTTGGCACCTATCAACTTCATTTCCTCGATGATGTTTTTTCAATTTCTAATCTTTCAAATTATCCATTAATGATGAATTGAGAATTACCTCAAACTTCAAAACTTCACAATTTAAAGGCTTGGCTAGTTTCAAACGGTCGAGAAGTGCTAAAGCCTTAGCTAATAGCTTCATCATATGAATTAGTACCGAGGAAAAAACAAGCCTTATTTTATGAAGGATCCCATAGGAGATCAAATGGTCACCCTTGCAATCATTGGACCCAAGTTGCCTAAGGCAACTCCATTAAAACCTAGCTTTAAGAACACTGCTTGAGGAGGTATCCATTTGGTTACTAGACATTTTTTTTCTTGATTGTTCCATTAAGAGGGGTTATTTTTACTCAGTTAAACACACTTAGAAACTGTGTTTAACTAAGTAAGACTGATCCCTTGTTATTTTTACTTGGTTAAACACACTTAGAAACTGTGTTTAATAAGTAAGAATGGTCCCCTGTTATTTTTACTTGGCTAACAGACACACGTCAAAACTGTATTTAGCTAAGTAAGAATAATCCACTTTTAATGGGGTGATTGTGAAAAACACTAAACCAAAGACTTGGTAGTCTAGCAAACTACCAAAATGATGACAAGCCTAATTTGACAAGTGAATTGTTAAAAAGGATTAGTGTACCAACCTCATAACTAATGAAAATGTATCTAACCAACCAAAGCAAAAGTGCAGCCCAACATGTTAAAGAACACGCTATGAAAAAATTGCAACAATAACCCAACATTGTAAAACCAGCAGAGGGAAATGCAAATGAAAAAGAAAAGAAAAAACACAAAAATTTTAATTTGTTATTGCTTAACATAAAGAACAATATGCCCCCTTCACCTCCATTCCCTAAGGATACATATCATAACTTCAACATTTAAAGCAATGGCTTATTCTAATTCTCATGACAATATCTAACATGTACAATGAGAAAACATTCAACCACTTGGTGTAGAATAGCAAATTAAATATTTACGTTTAGAACTGTTATTTCTTTCTGCGATTAAGGTGAAATTTTAAGGAGATCATTAACATTCTCATGCCTCGAGGTTCCTAGTTCCATGGAACATTTACCTTTACATGTAATGTGTGGTAGCTAAATTTAAGTAGCCTTTTCACATGCTTAATATTGAATTTTAATGACCACTGCAAACAACGTTGCAATTATACATGTTAAAACTCATTTCAAAGGTGCGAACAAACTAATCGACCTCCATCTCTTCAGCAGTTTTCTTATATTCAGGTTTTAGTTCATAAGTTCCTTGATTTGCACCCCTTTTGTTGTAATTGCCAAGATCCGTTAGTATCTCCTTTATAAATTGCTGTTGTAAAGATCAAAACATATGTAGGAAATGTCAATACACAAAATTTAGAAGTAGAACAAAATACCGCATAATAAAATATTCGAAAGTACAACAAAAGAGAGAAAAATGTGTTAAAAAGGCCACATTTTCCTGGGAAATCATACAGGAATTAAAATTTCACTGATCTCTAATGTCAATGAGTGGTATCTCGGCTATCTATGATTTTGATTTGCAAGTTGGGAGGTGAGTGATCTTGATGACAAGTTTAAACCAAGGTAACAATTTCCTACTTTCACAACAGAAGCATTTTAAGGCAATCTTATTTTTTCATGACTGACTCTTTGAACTAAAGCAATACAACCAAGAGTTAGCAATCAAAAACCTTCTGGAAAGTGATGAGTAGATGGTCACCTGAGGCTGATCTGTTTCTGTTATAAGTTGTTTCATCGTCCAGTTAGATTGCCGCTCAAATAGCTTGAATAGTATGTTCTCAAGCTCATTTCGGTCCATTCTAGTTCTTTTCATTTCTTGTGTTTTAATTGTTGCAGAAGCACCCTTTCTATCCTGCACTCACGTGACAGAAGTGACAGCACAAGTCACTCTGCTATACTATGGGCATAAGAGTACCGTTAAGCTTGTGTTGGTCTTTCTGGCTATACATACAAGTTCCAGCCAACAGGAATGACACAAATTGCAACAAATGCAACTAGTGCTAATGTCCTTGATATTAAAATTTGAGAAATACTGAAAATGGTTTGTAAGTTCATACCTTCGAATTAAACGATGAAAAATCCATCATCCCTTGCATTGGATTGTAGCCTCCTCCACGGTCACTGTCTATCATCTTAAGGAGAAAAAGCAGGACAAAGGGATTTCAATAGCCAAATTACATGCAAAGTATTTGTTCTACAATTCCCCGGCTTGCTGTAATAAAAATCCACATTGCAAGTTCATTTCGAAAAAAAAAACAAAGAAAAAAACTACAAACCTGAATTTGTCTGGTCTTGGTGTTAGACTTGTTTGTTCTCTCACGACACAACCTGTGATAGTCTTGAATGTTTTGATTGTGGGGCTTCATGTCAAACTTGTGTTCAACTTTCCCATCAATAGCTACCTTTCCTGTTAAAGCATATACTAATTTGTTGTTTTACTATATGGAACTTCAATTGGCATCATTTCTTACTACTTACACAATGTGAACAAAAATTGCACAACATTTGATCCAACTCCAGCTGTAAAGACATGATCTCCCATAGGCCTTAGAACAGTTAAACTTGACAATAGCAAGTTACTCTAAACAGATTGTATTCATATCTTCGTCTTCGAATTTTATGCATCAATATTTAGGACTCAGAAAGTTAAAACCCATTAATCAGAGTACACATTAAATACAAGCACCATAGTTTTAAATATGGGACCCAAGCATAAACTTACAAACAAACAGGATTATACATATAAACAAAATAAACTTTAATAATGCATGAGACACGTAAAAATGAACTTGAGAACACATTAGTCCATTTTGACCATAGCAATATTGGGGTTGGCTAAGCAAAACAAAAGTACAAAAGTAATTCAATCACTCAAGATTTAATGGGGAGACTAATGGCTGGAAATTTTCATAAAATAGGGGGAAAACACTTTTTTTGTTATCCAAAGCCAAATAGAGAAAAACTCTGCTTTTCCATTTGGCACAGCTCAAAACTACTTTTATGTTTCCTTTTTAAAACCAGCGAGGTGATACTCTGGGGACAGCAGCCCTCAACAGGGTCATGGGGGCAGTGCCCCTAGCACAATCCCTATTCAGGGTCTAGAGGCAGAGCTTCCGCCACTATACACTGATTAAGGCATTCAAGACACTTGCCATTTCTCATGATTTTATTGTTTTTAAATTTGAACTTTTTAATCAATCATCGACAAATACTTTCAATTGGTCAAAAACCAATTCACATCACTGAGAACCTAATCACTAAAGACAAAATGACAAAAAAACACCAAAAAACCAGGCAAGTTTTAGAAGACCTACAACACATTTTTTTTCACCAAGCAACTCTAAGAAAACTTGTAGAGACAGTTGCAAACTTGAAAAGTATGGCAAACTTGAGTTTCCTGCACTGACTCGACTTGAAAGCTCCTAGTGAGCTAGTTGCTGGGTTAAAAACAAGTCCAGAGAGAACCACATTTGTAAAACTACAAGCACAATGCATGTCATTTTATCATGAGTATATCAGCATATAAAAAATATATTTTTGCAACACACGTTATTGAATATGCAATTTATAGAACTAAAGTCATAAAGGAAGAATTCTGGTCTGCAACCTGTACGGGCTCTGATGAAGGCTGACGCCTCACCTTCCTTGGACGGCGTACCCTGGTTGCTGGCATTATTTTGCTGCGCTTGGTGTCCTGTTTTTATCTTCTTTTTTGTTTTGTGCTTTTAATGCTTTCTTTTGTTGTCTCGTATACTCTGTTTGTCATCCTTGGTGTTTGTGATCGCCTGTGTGTTATTGTTATTCTGTGCGAGTTGGATTTGGTAGTCTTTTCCCCAACCTGGTTCACTCGTGCGATTGATAGTTGATGGGAAGTAATTATGAAAGGGTTCTTAATAACCAGAAGGATGGTGCGGATATTATTGCAAATAAGGAGTCTGGGAATGGTGGTAATAATGATGAATCGTGCCCTCCGAACACAGAGCATGAGAAATTGTCTTATAAGGCTGTGGTTCCAGATCATTCGACCCTTGTATGCCCATCCTCTGCTTGTTTCGATGGAAGAATTCTCAGCCAACCAGTCGTTGACTCCAGTGGAAATGTGGGAGGGGCCGCAGCCAATGGATGTGGACATGGAGATGGAAGCCTTGCTGAATCTGGAGACCCCGGAGAAGCATGTAATGGTAAGCCTCTACCTCCTGGTTTGAAAACTCTCTCTTTTGTCTATTGAAGACACGGTTAGGGCTATTAGGTCAGAGCAATCCCATTTAAGAAATATTGCTATATTTTTTGTATGTATGGACAGAGAATCTTTGCCATCGCGGAAGTGTTTTGATGATTGGCTTTTGAATGTATGGGGAAAGAAATTAGGGATTTATGTAAATTTTTGCAGAATGGTTCAGAAAGGATTGTCTGTGGTTTTTTTTTAAAACCCATATTATGCAAGATAAGGTTTTGAAAAAAGGTTTTTGGAATGTGGGTCATTCTTTATTCAGAGCTTTTCCTTGGTCTCCTGAAGGCAATATTGAACAAGTTATTGCTCGGTCTTCTCCAAACTGGATTGAAATTAAAAATTTGCAACCGGAGTTTTGGCCATTTGTTCCCCAAATGTTAAAGCCATTAAGCTCTATATTATAGGTAGAAGAACCTAAGGTTACTTTACCTCATCTTAATGCTAGAGTTCTCATTGCGCTTTCTCCTGAAATTGAATTTCCTGAGGTAATTTCTTTAAATGTTGAAGAAGATAAATTTTCATGGGAACTCGCCTTGCTTGGCAATCTGGGGGCGTGTTTCCACTACAAACTTAACGGGCACAAGAGACAAGATTGCCCATCTCTTAAAAACCCTCAAAATGCTAATTTTAATGTGTCTGCGAATGAGAAAGCTAACTGTAACCCTAATGCAAATAAGAAAATTGATAATCTTCATGAGAATGATAGTAATAATAAAGAACCTGATGGAATGGCCGAGACTATGGATATAGGCAAAGAATGTCATCAAGATAAAGATAAATTTGCTAATGAGAACAATGACAGTAAATTTACGACCCTAGCTAATCTTCTTTTTGAGGAAGAATTTGATGTTATCCCTACAAATGATAGTAACCCCATTATTAATGGTAAACCTCCCTCTATCCTAGTCGGGGACCAATTAGTAGATAACAATGGTAATTCCAGTACTATTGCTATAGGAGATGGTGTAGATACCCCCACCAGATTGAATGCTCAACAACTTGCATTGGTTACTATCAATGAGAGGGCTGATCAAGCCAAAAGTGCTAGACAACCACCGGTTGAGGAGAGTAACCCTCACCTGAGGCTATGTGTTCCAAGATGGAGTTCTCTACAGATAACCCAAAGCAATTTACTAAGGTCATTAGCAAAAATGCTAAAAGGAATAGGAAGACTGTGGATAGACAATCCCTATCCAATAACAGTAAAGAAAAGAACAATGAGATTCCTGATTGTTTCAATCGGCTTTACAAGAATCAAAAACCACCCCTTAAATAATAAAATGATGATGAACATTCACAGTTGGAACGTTAGAGGTCTGGAAATGCCTGATAGAAAGTTTGTGGTGAAAAGATGGTGTAATAACCTGAAAGATAAAGACATTATAAGCCTTCAAGAAATAAAGGTGGTAGGGTTTCAAGCTTACACAATAATGAAGTTCCTCTGGGATCAAGTTGTTGACTTTCACTCTAACCATGAAAGAGGAAAAGGTGGTATTGTCATCCTTATTGGGCCTCATTGGGTTGACAAGATCCTATCCAATGGGGTTTCCCTGTGCCAAAGGGCCTTATGGGTTATTTTTCAGAAGAAGGACAAAGTCTTTGGAATATGTAATATTTATGCTACAAATGATTACAGAGATTGGACTAGCCTATGGGATTGGTTTACTTCTGGGCTCCCTAATGCTCATTGGATGTTTGTGGGGGACTTTAACATGATTGAATAGAGTGGTGATAAATGTGGCAGTAATAAGCATTGTTGGAAAGGAAATGAACATTTCTTTTGGGCTAAGTTTAAATGGAGATTTAATCTTATTGATCCCCTGGAGAAGAAAAAACATGTTTTTCCTGATATATGGTACACTTGGTGTAACAACCAAGCTGGACAACAAAGAGTGTATTGCAAATTAGACAGATTTTATGATGATACCTCCTTTTTCTCCTTCTCAGCCCAGGAAGGCATTCACCTATTTGTGTCACCCCTGCTTCCATTTCTGATCATTCCCCTATCTCTGCCAGTATCTTCCTTGATTTTGATTCAGCTTCCACCCTTGGACCTAAGGACAATGGCTTTAAATTGAATGTTTCATTGCTTCAAGATGATGACACTGGGGAGGCCATTAGGATGGTTTCATACCTTTCTAAAGTATGTAATAATAAGCTTAGACCTAGAGAATAGTGGGAGTCCCTCACTGTCACATGGAGGAAAATGTTTCAGATCATTGGCAAGAGAAAAGCAATGGATAGATCTAAGGAAGAATCCTTTCTCCAAAGCATACTGAATAGTATTGAGAAGGACCTCCAGCTAAAAGGGTCTGAACCCCAATTGGAAAGGGACTTGTCATGGGTGAAATCTCATCTCAGAAGACTACGAAATTACAGGATTCAAGGGCAAAGAGTCGGAGCCAAAATGAACTAGCTTCATGAGGGTGACAAGGAATCCAAATACTTCTTCAATTTGATCAGAGCAAAGAATAAAAGGGAACTTATAGAGGAAATTCAACTTGACTCTGGTCCCACTAATGATCCCTCGACAATTAAAGAAATCGTTTACAATTTTTATTGTAAATTATTCTCTTCAGAACATGGCAAAGAAAACCAGGAGGCTCTTAATAAATGTCCTAAGTTGATCCCTAATAAATTATCCCCTGAAGAGGTATCTACTCTGGAAATCACAATTGAGGAAATTGAAGGTATTATTTGTTCATTGGCTAATGGCAAGTCACCAAGACTTGATGGGTTGACTGCTGAGTTCTACAAACAACATTCATAATGGATTTGTATAGACTTATTGTCGCTCTATGAGGATGTGTTTGAGCAAGGTTCTCTTGGTGAAAACATTAATAAGGGTGTTATTGTTGCCTAAAAATGGGGACAAGACACAAGTAAAGAACTGGAGACTAATTACTCTAATGAATTTATCATACAAGATCATTGCAAAAGTCTTGGCTAGGAGGATTGCTAATATGCTCAATAACTTCATCTCTATAACACAAACAGGGTTCATCAAAGGTAGATATATTCTGGAAAATTTGATCACTAGTTGGGAGGCGATGCACTGGGCTAAAGCTGATGGGCAAAATGTTGCCATGATCCTTTTAGACTTTGAAAAGGCATATGACAGGGTTGACTGGCCTTTTATCCTTGGAATGTTGCAAGCATTTGGTTTTCCTGATTATTTTTGCAAATGGATTAGTATTCTCTTTAAGGATGCATCTATTGTCATTGAAGTCAATGGTGAACTCTCTGAACCTAACCCTCTCAGAAGATCTACCAAACAAGGGTGCCCCATTGCCCCGACCTTGTTTGTCATTGTTGCAAATGCCTCATTCTATATTCTTAGAACCTCTGACCTTGGTCCTCCTGTTAGAAGTATCTCTCTTCCCAATAATGAGGAATTGGCTAATGCTCAGTTTGCAAATGATACAGCTCTCTTTCTAGAACTCTTTGAGGATAATTTTGGAAATGCCTTGAAAAGACTACAATTTTTTTGCCTAGCCTATAGTGCTAGGATTGCCCCAAACAAATCTATTGTCCTAGGTTGGAGCAATGATGGCCCCAATTGGGTCGTATCCAGTGGTTGGCAATGGGCCGAGCCCAATACTATTGCCAGATATTGGAATCCCATTCGTTGTTGAACCATCTACTAAGGATATGTGGCTTTGGATCTATGATAAGATTGAAAAGAAGCACTTGAAATGGCAAACACATCTCTTGTCTTTGGCGGGAAGAATACAAGTTGTTCAAAAAGTCCTGGCTTCTCATCATATATACTTCTCTTCTGCATGGCTGTTCTCCAACTACCAGACTAATAAAATTGATAAAATCATGAGGGATTTCCTTTGGTATGATGGTTTAGGGAATAAAAAGAGGCATTGTGTCAACTGGGATTGGTGTTGCAGGCCTAAAAAGGTGGGAGGTCTGGGGCTGAGGGATATTAAATCTCATGGTATTGCCTTGGCTTCCAAGTGGATTTTTAAATTCATTAGAGGCAATGAGCCTTGGAAGGTTTTAATTAGAAACAACATTGAGAGGTTTGTTGTTAAAAAAGGTAAGCAGTGGAAGGACATACCTCTCTGCGATATCATTATGGGTGAGTTCAATATGAAGATATTTGGCACTAGTATTTTTGCTTCACTATGGAAGGCATGGTCTCAGGTGAGGAAATTACTCTTGGCCAATGGTGTTGTAGGCGGCCCCCCTGCATATGTTGTGAAGGACAGATCAATCTAGTGGGAAATCTATTTGAATGACAAGCCCCTTGCTCTGACTCAAAGTTATTCTGCAAAAATTTGGAATTGTAAAGGCATTTCTCTTATTACAGATCTTCTGATTGATAACCGGCAAGGGTCCTGGGAGGAGATCAGTTCCAAATTTGGGATTCCCCCCTCTGAGAAAAAGACATACACCTTAATTACCAAGGCTATTGGGCTCTTCTCTAGGTAAGGTTGTTGATACTAATACATTTTTGAAGCAGGTAAAATGGGTTGATGGTTCTATGCTCATGGAAATCTCCACTAAACAGATTTATTATTTGTTGAAGGATGATTCCTCTATCTTCCACGAGGTTAGCCAGTGTTGGGGGTTTGACTGTCCTTTTTTTGATTGGCACTTCTTTGACTTTTTTTGGCACCTTCCTACTAAACCTAAGAAATTATGCTTTAGATGCTTATTGCTTCTTAAAAAACTGGCAGTTAGCTCTGTTTTGTCCTCTGTGGGGATTAAGTATGTCAATTGTAGAGTCCATTCTGTTAGTGAAAATTTTGAACACGTGTTCTTTGATGTGACTTTGCTCGTTATACATGGTCTATTTTTTTTTGTTCTCCCATTGTATGGAGTTGTCGCCCTGGTATTTTTTGGTGCGAAGTCCTTGCTAGTGATGTGGATTATTTTGATTTTAATCTTAATAAGTTCTAGGTTGTTCTGACTAGTGAGATTTTGTGGTTCCTTTGGAAGGAAAGAAATGGAGAGGTTTTTCAAAACAGAAGGAGACGGCTTACTGGGTTTAATCTTAAACTCATTCACCTCTCTATCATGTCTCAAGTTTCTTTGGTGCTAGAGATTCCTAAAAGTAAGTTTATGATGCTTGTTCATGAAGGTTCTCTTCTGATCTACAAGGATGAGATTCAGCCTACCCAGTATCTTAACAACTATAAGAGCACACTGGATCCACAAGAGCTTGATACTCTAAGCCCGATCATGAAGGATCTTAAGATTGGTGAGGACCAGGGTACTGCTGGGGTTTTGGACCTTAAAGAACCTGTTGCTTCGACTTGGGAGGGGAACTTCAGTTCTTCTCATATTGATGAGTCCTCGACTATTGCTAATGAAGGTGACTAGACTGGTCATAGGGTGAATACTACTGTTTCATGGGACAGTTGATTTGATGGTCCAGTATCTCTTTTTCTGATGATGTATACAAGAATAACAATATATTGTATGTAATGTAAAGCACTATATCAATCTGATGACAATGCCCCCATTTTGTAATTGTATATAAGGGGGGACATGGTTTTGCTAGTCTAGGACATCAAGCTAATCTTATACTTCCTAGTGTGCATATTTTGAGATTGATACTTGACTGAACAACTATATGGATGTAACTGATCTTCTAAACTATCTTAAAAGAAAAAAATATGCAATTCATATATCCTATGCTCCATGGGGATGCATTCTCTACACAAAATAACCCCATCCTCTATAAGAATCATTTCAAGGATGCAAGGATGGGTAGGAAACATCCCACCACTTCCTATTTTTCTTTTAAAATTTTGAAAATGCCCATGGGACATGAAAAATTAGCAAGGCATGCTTATGTACACTAGAGGATGGTCGAGGGATATTCAGACTATTAACATATTGTTCGTTCGTGTTTAACTATGCATTTATTATATATATATGTATATATATATATATATATATAATATTAATAATAATTGTTAATATATATATTTCTCTGATAAATATATATTGGAACAAACTTATATATATATATATATATATATATATATATATATATATATAAGTTATTAATAAATGATATGTATAATGA
>MU223519.1:2903851-3001346 GCA_018584345.1 Thuja plicata | reverse complement strand
GGATGAAATGTACCTCATGCAATCCCCAAACTGCCATTCGTGGACACACTAGAAAAGAAAGGGATGTTTTTGAGACACCTTGGGATATCTATCGAGCATCCCCCCTATTCAGGATGTAAAGAAGACAATCCAATGTCCTCTCAACCATGTCAAAGACTCTAGGAAATCCCTACATCCTAGGCAACAAAAAAGTCAGTTTAAAAAAACCACCTCACTAACTAACCCCAACCCAAAAGCGTTAATGGGCCCCATCCCCACACCAAACTCTCAAAAAAACTATAAATATACATGTCCACCATTGACACTTGGTTGTTGCATTGAGCAAGAAGAAGAAGAAGACATCAAATGTTTTCATCAATCAACCATTTGAAGCATTCATCAACTCTCGAGAGTAAGACTTCACAAATTCATAATTGGTCTTTGTGTCTTCATTGCTAAATCATATGTTGTTTTTAACTTTTTATATTTTCAATTCAAATATCCAATATACTTTTTCAGATAATTTAGTGTGGCTTCCGTTTGAAAGCCCCCAGCCTAAATAAAATATGAAAAATTCAATGCCATACAAAATAAGGATTTGCATCCAATAAAACACTATCCAATGCATACAACCACATGAAAATCGAACAAATGTTTCTATTTAACATGAGAACTAAGCACCTTATGCATTGAAGATTTCTTTTTTATCTTGCTTTATAGTTTTGCATAGTAGTCCAAGGAGAATGGATCCATCAAATCCGAGTTTTGAATCTCTAAACAAATAGCATTAATTGCTGAGGATATAGCTAGCAAATTAAGAATCTCCTCTCTCAGTTCAGCTTTGAACAACCAATTTTTTTATTCCTCTCATCTCATATGCCCTTTGAAGAAACCCCCATATCTGTCTCGTTAGACACATTCAACACCAAAACTTGTGACACCTGCCTTCTATCCTCCACCTCTTGCTCCTCAAATAACTGTGAATACTTCTCTTTTGCTGCAGTATAATAGTGCAAACTTTCTCTAATCTGCGCCTCCAAACTAATAGGTTCCAATTCAAAGGAATCTCTGCTAGCCAATGTCAAGGAGCCACGTTTTCCACTAGGAAGAACTATCAAGTTACTATTTAGCTTTAAGTGACCTGCCTCAAAACAATTCCAGCACAAAAATGCTTGATTATCAGTCCAAAAGACTACTTCCACCCTCATTTCATACTTTCAGTCCTATGTCTATTGGAAGGCTCCAGAAAAATCCATTTCCACTAAAATTCTAGCTGTAGAAGTTAGCATATGCCTTTCAGTATCAAGACGTAAAGAAATAAATTTAAAATTTTCCATGAGTATTTCTTATACTCCTCAATGTCAAAGGGAGCTAAAAATGAAAGGGGAGATTTGAGATTCTTACCCAGACCAGAGATACTTTCAAAGTTTTTGATTACAGTTAAGCCCAAGATATGTAGTACCTCTCGTGGTTGCATTCTGTTTTGTCTTATTTTGATCCATGCTAGACTCTTATGTGTTTCTGTGACTTTTCGTATGTTGTAATTTTGTATTGGCATTGTGAGATACACCTAGTTACAATACATTCTTTTGCTATTACCGATATCACTGCTGACATAGATGATAGGTTATACTAGTTCTTTCAGTGATGATCATATATGCATGATGAGCCTACGGTGAGGAGACATGATGCTATATGATGATATCTTGTTTATTTTGTATCTGAAGATATTTGATTATGTTTATCTTGATGTTATTATTTATTCAATGATGTATGTCTCGGTAGTCACTGTGATATTGTGCTTTGCTATGCTCAGTTCTTATCTGATTCATGATTTTAATTAATATATGCTCTAAATGCCGTAAAAAATAATTATTTAAAGCTTTAATTAAAATTAAATGTTTATTTGTGATGTTTATTGAGGATTAAGTATGAAAGGAATGGTTTTGTAATATTCAAATACATACGAATGATTACGCTGCTAAAACGTCCTTTCATTAGTTGCATTTTGGATTATTATATATATGTGCTTCGGCAATTTATATTGAGTAGTTACACTTGATGTACACATATTTTAGCAAACAGGTACCAGACATCGACTCCACCTGGTACCACAACTTTGAGCATGTCTTATCCCCTACAATGGCACAAGAGATAGTTACACAGCCATTCATGATTTTGGTCAATATCGCCCCTGTATAGACGATGTATCCATAATTGCTATATTACACCTCCGATTACTGAGTGGGTAAAGTCTGGACTTCCTTGCATAACTGTGATAGACCAATATCTATTTGTGCGTCATAGAGTATCCACAGTTGTCGTGGTTGAGTTAGATTTTAATATGCTGATTTTAATTATCATTGGTTAATTTGCGTTTACTGATAAATTTGTTGTAGTGCTTCTCCATTCAATTGGAATTGATTTAATTATCCCTGTTGAGATTGGGTTATTTAGTGGGGTTTTAATTTATTATTTTAAGTGGATTTTATTTTAGCCTTTTTACTTTGGAGCAAAAGTGACTTTATATTGTGAAAAAAGAGTTCATTTAGAACACTTCTGAATTTTGAACTCCAAATTTGCAAAAAAAGTTAAAAACCCTCTTGTGAGTATTTGATTTTTTGCTTGTTGGGAGTGATTGCTACGTTGGAATTTGTGGGTAGCGGCTTGTTGGATTCATGTTGTGAGTGCTCTGCATTGTTGAAGATCTCGGTTGATTTCACGGTGTTTTCATTTTCTTCTGTTCTCGGAATTTCACCATTATGTGAGGTAGGAATTTGAATTACCTCTTTGTTTCTAAATGGAATTGTTTCATATTTGTTTCATTTGTTTAGTGGGATGAATCTCTTCCTTTTCCCCACATATTTGATTAAATTTAGTGCCCGATTGGGCTTATGTGAATTTCATTTTGAAATGAATGGGAAACTAATGTTATGCTGTCCAAATTTCGTAGAATGGATGAATTTTGGTTTTGAGCATGTTTTTTTGTGTTGGACATATAAGAAACCAAAGGGTATTTTACTTTTTCAAATTTTTAAGTTTGATTTTTAAAGCTTTTTCCATCGCCGACAATGGCAGAAATGGCTTGGGACTAGTTTTTGTCCCAATGGGTATTTTACAAAAAGTTGGATTTTTGTGGTTTTCTTGAATGATTATTATGTGGAGTAATGGATTTGGTATATGGAATTTCATTTGTAAGAGTATTCAAGTTCGTCTCCTCTTAATTTGACCCATGTAAGCGTGCCTCCGTGCATGTGCTTTTACCCTTGTTTTATGGCTTGTCTTTGCATTGTGAGTTTGCAATCTTGATTTGATGGGTGCCAATGTTGAGGCCACATTCCTAGCATAGAGAACTATGCCTACTTGATGGGATCTTGAGAGACCTGTACTCTTTGTCCGAGACCAATTGAGTGCTCCTCATTTCACAAAGGAAACTAAGACCCTTGAGTCTTTAATGGCTTTGTGTTTATAGCCCTTGCATTTTCCTTGTGTACTGATTCACCATATGCTTGTGTTGAGATCACTTTTTGTATGTAGGTGTATGATATTGAGACCGTATCCATGAGCATAGTTGAGCTATGCCTATGTGACGGGATCTCGAGAAACCTATGCTCTTGGTTGAGACCAATCGAGCTTACTCTATTTTGCTTCTTCATGTTTATGTCCTGGAGTATTTTATTGCCTTATGCTTTTGTTGCATTTGTTGCTTTGGCATTGCTTTTACCTCGTTGAAACAAGATGACCGTTTGGTGTTTGATTAGTGGAGTGGAGTGGCTCTCCAAGGAGGGTTGGGACACAAAGGGGTTGCTAGGGTAACCCTTGGGGAATTCTTTATAAGAACTGATAACTTAAACAAATAAACAGGATAGAACATAATAACAAGATTACCATGGTCGTCTGTAGACATTCAGCCGGTATAGTCGTGGCCCTCTGAGGATGTTGAGCTGGCATAGCCATGGCCATCTGCGAATGTTGAGTTGGCATAGTCATGGTCGTCTGCGGACGTTGAGACGACATAGTAGAGCCCCCTTGATGAGAGAAGGGTTGCTCGAAGTTGCACGGGCCACCATGTGTCATGTGATGACACTCCATTCTTGAGTCTGCACCAAGCCATTGTTTTGGGTTTCACACCATTGCTCCATTGCAAATAGGGACCCCTTCCTTTTGCTTTGGTAGGAGTATACGTCGTAGTAGGCTTTACTTTGGTAGCAATTCAAGGATATCCCAAGCAGTGAGACGAGTTTGAGCAACTTTGGCCTTGCTTACTGCCAAGTTAGTGATGCCATGAATGAGGAAGCCCAACAGTTAGTCAAAAGCCCAAGAGGTTGGATTAGTGGATTAGGAGCCAAACTTGAAGTAGAGCCTAAGTCTTAACCTTCTGAAAGATGTGAAGTTGAAGTCAAGAGAATAATGATGAAATGAAATAGCCTTAGGAGATATGAAGATTGAGGATAGTCACCAAAGGTTAAAATCAGCATGAAGATTCAAAGTGTGAGGAGGTGAAATCTTGACATGAAAGCTTGAAAATTGAAAGATTTTACCATCAAATCTGAGATAAACATAGCCAAAACCACATTACGTCATGATTTGGGGTCATTTGGGCAAAATAGAAGATAAAATTTCAAGTTTTTGAAGAAAAAGCTACCACTTAGAAGGTCTAGCAAGCTTGGAAGCAGACAAGGCTGTCCAAAGCAAGTGCGGAATCCGCACTTGCCTTGGATAGCCTTGTCCAAGGTAAGTCTGGATTCCGCACTTTCCTAGAAAGCTTGAAAATCAAAAGATTTTAAATCAAATCTGAGATAAACGTAGTCAAAACCACAGTAAGTCATGATTTCAGATCATTTGGTGAAAATAGAAGATAAAATTTCAAGTTTTTGAAGAGAAATCGAACGCTTAGAAAGCCTGGCAAGCATGGAAGTTGTCCAAGACAAGGGTGGAATCCGCACTTGCCTTGGACACAAACGGCCATCACCTTCCCCTCTCCTGACTTCAATAAAAGTGGCCACCAATCCGATTTCAGGGCAATGTCAAGCAAAAATCAAGCCATTTTAAGCCATGGGCGTCTAATTCAAGCCTATAGGAAAGATTTGTCATCAAAATCAGAATTTTTAAGTGAAAACATCAGAAATAGTCTCATATTTCATAGTGAATTATAATCTAAAAGATCAAATGGTAATCCAAGAATGAAGTTTCAATATGAAAATGCAAGCATAATAGTACAAGCAAAGGTAGAAAAGTGAAGCAAGGTGGTTGTAGCAAAGTGAAGCAAGGTGGTAGCAAAGTGAAGAAAGTATTTGAATGAAGGAAGCTTGAAGCCTGTCCAAGCATAGTGCAGAATCCGCACTATCCTTGGACAAGGCTGTCCAAGCATAGTGCAGAATCCGCACTTTGTTTGGACAGTTGTGTCCAAAGTCTACCTCAATTCCGCCCTTGTTCTTAGTCAAAACTTGCACTCCATGATGCTTCCCTTCATAAATATGGTCATTTTAATTTCTAACTAGGCTACTATTCCTTGAAAATCAGATCCGAAGTTGGTCCAAAAATTGAGAAAACAAGAAAACTCAGAATAACAAACAGGATGAAATTAAGAGTTGATGGACATTCATATAAAGATAGCATATGTTCAACTTCAATATTAAGATGAATTTGCCATTAGAATGCTTCAATTATGTTTTACTCATAGATGGACTACTCACTGAAAACTCGGCGAGTAGCTAAAAACTCGCGAGTAGTAATGACTTTGACTTTCAAAAAATACTCCGGCGAGTCCGTGTTTAAAACTCAACCGCCTATGCATAAAGGTAAAAAACAGCACAAATCGATTTCATTTCATCATTTCTTGACTTGTATTTTGTTGAGAAGGGGCAAAATACTCTTCCAAACACTTGCAAATTGATTTCCATCGATTTGAAGCAGATTTGAGGTGGTTTTTGTGTTAAATTTTAGATCAAAATATATGGCTTTTAATTTTTCTTAAATAACCTCAATATATGTAATATATTTAATCACAAGATATATATATTAATTACTAATATAGTAATAGATATATATAATTATATTAATATCAATATTCTGCAGATTGAATAAGTGAGACTCGCATTATTCGTTATATATACTTATCTCTAATCAAACAACCAATGACTATTATATACGTGATTTGTGAAACATGCCATTATAGAGACATGTCTCCTTGAGGAGACATGACTCTATAATGTCATGTCCTTTCATAGATCTTACCGATAACACTAATCGGTGCAAACACTTCACCGTAAGTTGTTAGCAAATCCTTTTATCCAAATAACAAATTGCGGGTGATATATATATATATATATATATATACAACAGTCCAAATACTAAACGATATACTAAACCGTTCGATAACATTGTATGGAGTTGACCGATAATATAAGACACCCGACAACCAAACAAAACTGCCCGATAACCTTAACGGCATCCAATTGGAATACTAACTTGGTCGCCACCCAATTGTTAGTTAAGACCAATATCAATCGGTAATTATATAACCAATAAGTATACAGTTAAGTCAGTTGATATATATCAGTGTTATTTTTGACCGATAGTAATCGGTAACAATAAGCATAACTTGCTATTTAGTTAAACCGATATCAATCGGTATTATATGGATATGACCGATATTAATCGATTTAATATAAGCATTTAGTATTGTGTTTTAATATTATTATTTGATCAAATATAATATACATTATACATTGTATATGTATATTGATATATATAATAATATCATTATTATTATATATTAATGATGTTTATTTAATTCAATATTATAAAGAGATAATGATAAATATGTATATTAATATATATAGTAGTAATTGCCATAATTATCATATATATATATATATATATATATATAAATATATTATTTATTTATTTTCTCATAATATTAAGATCATTTTATCTGATTGAAGCTATAAACATCAACATTTTGAAGAAAAATCAGATTCCCAGGTAGGTTTTCTGATTTTCTTTCTATGTTTTTTTAAACCATTTTATTTATTTTGTATTGCATCAAGATGAATAGAAAATCATTCCTTAGTTAAAAATGTTGGGTGGATATTTTGCAACCAACAGTTTTAAGGATCAATTGCAAAACAGAGGTTCCGGCCACAATGTGTGAGACGTAGTCTCTCCTAATTATAAGGGAAGGCTCCCCCTTCTTATTGCTACTACAATCAACAAAACACTTAACTACTATTTGCACTAAGCTAAATCAAGGTGGTACATTCATCATATTCTCTTATTTCAGAATAGATGTTACCATTACAATACGATCTTTAATCAATGGTATATTTCACTTACAAAGTATTCGTTGGAGCAATAATCCTAATAAACAGAAGATTAGACGTAAGAATAACCTTCAGCATACCAACAACTTTTAATAACTTAGGAGTTCACAAAAGAGCCTTTCAATGACCCCTTATGAGACTATGAGAACATGTATTTCACCAATAGCTTTAAGAAAGTATGAATCTATCATGTACCTTTATTTAAGGGAATTATTTTATATTTTTGACCCAGTCCTATTTGTAACTTGTGGTGACATTTTTCCTAGCAAGGACCTATTTGTAACTTGTGGACCTATTTGCATTTTGGTGCCATCATTTGGGCTACTCATTTGGATTGTCTTGGGGCCGAGTTGCTTGTTCAAGGGTGTTGTCCCCAATTTTGTATTTGCAAAATCAGACAACCCTACGCAATTTTCTATGAATTCGTAGTCGAAATTCTCTAAGTTTGGTGTTCTTAGTGATGTTTTAGAAAGGCAATCAATTATCCCTTAAATGGCCCCAAGCCTTACATCCTACGGATACCATTTTCGAAGGTTTTCGTCGAGTTTTTCTATCTTTCTCGCAAAGATGGTTTTTTTTTCCTGATTGCAAGTACTCAATTTTTGGTAACCTTCAAGTCCTTGATTGATTTTTCTTGATTGTTTTGTTTAATTTTGGTTTTGTTTTCGTCCTAGGTTTATTGTTTTTTGAATTCCGCTCATTTCGAGCTATCGTAAGCCTAATTCAGAGTTATATTCTAAGAGATAATAAAGAATTACGCTACTTGCAAGTGGGGTTTTAAATGCCGACTGCAAGTCATTGTTCTTTGTTTAAAAGTCTGCGATGTGGAATCAAAAGTCCACAAAGGCCTTTTAAGTCATGAAATACGGGCTTTTTGTGAGTTTTGCATATTGTCATGGGTGTCATTCACTTGCAATAAGGGAGTTAAAGTCCGTCTGAAAGGTAATATGTAAACTTTAGTGGAATTTAAAATATGTAAGTGGGCTTTTTAATCCTAATTGCATGACTTCTCTAAAGCACAAAATGCTTTCAAATAATGTTTTAAAACCAACCAATGCTCTAAGACGTCGTTTTTCAAGGTGATTGCATGTGTTTTATAAGAAAAGTGAACAATGCAGTCAGGCTTTAAAAGCCGGACTCCATAACTTTATTTGCATTTTAAAAGATTAACATACTTGCAAATGGCGAAAGAAAGGTCGTATTATGGCATGCATGGACAAATTGACTTAAAGTGTCTTCAAAAACGTGGCTCTTCTCATGTGCATGCTAAGTTGTGTTGAAAACTCATTTTCAGCACTTGCATCACGGTTTTGAAAGCCCTTCTAAGGCATCTAAAACGATTTTAAAAGGGAAGAGATCATTACATACTTGCATAGTGAGTCTTAAAGCCTGTCCTAGGGCAAAATCGAAGTATTTGCAGCTTGTAGTGACACGTACAAACCACTTTACCTCCATATAGGTGCAGTTTTTTGCACTCTCGGCAAGTATATCTACAACAGCAACAAGCTTGCTTTGATCATTGCAAATCACATCTTGCCTTATGGGCATCGTTTTTCACCAGCTTTGCAAGTCAATTTGCAGTTGCAAATTCGAACTATGTTTTAGAGTTTGAAGTTTGAACCAGTCTTGGAGGTTCCTATCTTCTTGCATTGAGATTCTCATTCATGGCCATTTGTCAAGAGGCTCTGGAGGACTGAAAATGCATTGATTTTTGAGAGGATTTGGTCAAATTTATTTGTCTATATAGTTGCAACCCAGAGATCTTTTATTGAATTCGAATCATC
Organism: Thuja plicata; assembly: GCA_018584345.1. NCBI lineage: Eukaryota > Viridiplantae > Streptophyta > Pinopsida > Cupressales > Cupressaceae > Thuja > Thuja plicata. The sequence goes on along the minus strand of MU223519.1, from coordinate 2,992,258 downwards.
AAAGATTTGGGGGATTTTCTCCAAAGGTTCAAAGATTCTTCTTCATTGCATTTTGATTCTCAACAAGAGGTATGATTTTATTTGTTTTCCTTCTTCATTCTGAAGAGTTTTTTAAAGAAGTTTTTCCTCCTCTGTGCAAAATCGCCTAGGGTTTGAATGTTTGTTTTTGTTTTGTTTTGTTTATGTTTGTATATATGTTTGTTTTTACAAATCATTTTCAGATTTGTGTAATATTGTTTTCACAAGCAAATGCATGTTCTTCCCCAAGAATAATGTAAGTAAACAATATGAGTTTTTCCCCAAATGATGCAAGTTGCAATGCAAAGATCCTCCCCTCAAGAAAGAACTTCAAGAGTGCATATTTTCCCCACTTACAAACAGAATTAAAAACCCCGTTCGAAAGTTCATTTTACCATGAAAGAGCTAATTTTTTCCCCTACCTGCAAGTGGAGTTTAAAACCCCATTTGCAAGTGTTTTCCAATGCGTAAATGAAGACTTTCTCTTACCTACAAGTGGGCTTTAAAAACCCGTTTGCATGCAGCAGACCTTCCCAAATTGACTTGTAATTGGATTTAAAAACCCCATTTATAGGTAAGAAGTACCCCCACTTGAAAATATGCGCACTTGCATTCCATTTCCATATCAAATAATTGCATTTGATCCACCTGCAGTGCTCAAGAAAAACCTGGTATTTCATCTTTCTTCCTATTTAAAAAGCTGATTTCATTTACTTTTCTTCATCTTTTGTTGCTCAAAGGCCTTTCATTCGTATTTTGTACACATTCGCTTCCAGATCTGCAGAGATTGAGCCTTTAATAGTGTCTTATGGATGCATTTGTGTCACATGAAGACGTTCTTACCTTATGGGATTTCCATGTTGCAGCTTCATCCACAGGTTTGCTTGCTATGTCGGAAGAGCCAGTCTCTCCCAAGGGCAAGAAAAAGATGAAGTACCAGTTTGATAAGTACCAGAATTCCATTTCACCTTCCCAGGTGACATCTTATGTTGATGAGATCAAAGACACAGAAATGGGGCATCTTGACATGGCTGATTTTCACAAAAGGGTGGAAACCTCTACGAAGAAAGAGATGGCTCATGTCATCTAGAGTCATATACTCCTGTCATTCAGAGTCATATACATCTTGTCTCCACAATTCCAGTGGCTGCTCTAGAACCTGAGTTTGTAATGGCATGCGCGCAACACTTTGATCAGAAATTTAGGACCATCAGGGATGATGATGGAAACACCATTATCAGTCTAGATCCGGATACTATTGATAGAATCTTCAAGGTCCCACCTACTCCAGTTTGTGTTGATATGACAAACGAAAAGGCTTTGAACGGATGGAATGAGGGGAAACATGATTGCATAAAGTTCATAAATGAAAATGGTTGGTGAACAAGAGAGCCTGTTTGGCTAGATGGCCAAAGACTATCCATAGGTCAGATTTTCATGAGGAGATCAATGATTTGATCACCTTACTCAGTAGAATCATGGGCCTCAAGGAGTCCAATGTCTTCGAGCCTTGGATGTACAAATTCATCTCTTTGATTGTGAGGTCCAAGCAGAAGATCTTCTAGGGTGAAATAGTCTATGATAAACTTTGTGAGCAGCTAATACAAGTCCCTAATACTCTCACGTTTTACATGAATTCATACTTGGTTTACATTGCGGCTTCCTTGGAATCTTTTTCCAGGCTTTCAACCAAGGGAGATAGATCGTTGGTGCCACTCTGGGAGTATTATGAGCAGCTGACACTGAGACCAAGCCAGGTACATTACAAGAGAGTGCAGGATGCCTTCTTTGGGTATTACATGTGCCTCTTTGACAAAAAACTTCCAAAGAGGCAAGTGTTTGATGAAGCATGGAAGGAGGTGAATGAGTATGGTTGCATGTTTCTTCAGTTTCCAACTTTCACTTATATGAGGGTTGGTCATTTTCAAGGTGAGCCTTACACACTTCCCCGGTATCCCGCCGACAAGATTGTCCTTATGGAGCTAGCAAGACAGCCCATGGTTGTTCAAGTGTATCAGTCTACATTGCACAGGCCGAGAGTTGGTATCTCTTCACAAAATCTGATTCAAATTGGGGGATATGCCTTCGTCACTGTTCCAAAGGCTAAGTGTATGCAGACTGAACTTCAAGAAATCACTCTCAAGGAATTGAAGTCTACAAATCACTTTGATTACCGAGGGATGAACAACAAAATGAAGAGAAGCTTTACACACGTTCATCGTCTTGAGGACATTTGGATTGCATGCACACCAAGGTAGAGATCAGGAAGATGGACTACTGCAGATTAACCCTGAAGCAGATTGTAGAGTTCAGTCTAGCTCAAATTCTTGAGGGCGTTGAAGACGATGATAACATCCTTGATCCTGAGTATCACGAGCATCGTGTTGAGAGCCTTCCTATTTCGCCTGTCTCATGGTCAATAAAAGAGAGCACATCTATCTGGGATAGATTTCGGTCTATTTTAGGCAATACAAATATATGGCTAAAGAAGAGAGGCCTAAAGATCATCAAGATTAAGTAGGGAAAGGACTTTGATACTACTGGCCCGGTTGGGCTAAGGTCAGAAATCAGAGGAAAAGTGAACGATGGTTCTTCGGCATCAGAGATCACAGGGATCCCAAAGCTCACAATCAAAGGGGGTAAAGCCACAGTCAAACCGCCTAAGACAATTGTTGCAGTAGAGCTTGAGAGAATTCAGATTGTGTTTAGTGATGATGAGCTGCAGGAGGATCCTATTCCTGAGATATCTCGTGCAGTGGATGGAGAGGTGGTGCCTGCAATTCCGAAATCAATACCAACATCTGATGAGGCTCCCATGTCTCTTCTTGACACTAATGTGGATTCTTTCTCCACAATGTACATTCCTCCAATGAATGCATCTATGATGCCTATTTCCTTTGTTACTCTGACTTTCAGTTCAGAAAGACATTTTGATAGTTTGGAGAATGTGTTTGATGCATATTCCTCTTTCCCCAACCTATCAAATGTATCTATGACTCTCCTTGATACCTCAGTTGCACAATTTGATCATTTTATGGTTGAGGCTTCACGGAGCAATTAGACACCCGTGGCTATTCAAACTGAAACACCATCCATAGTCACAACGGTTGTACAATCAGGATCAGTGTCCACTGTGGCTATCACTTCTCAGGAGGATTCTTTTACCCTACCTTCGTGGCTCAGCTCAATCACTCAGAAGAGAAAGAAGCAGGAAGCTCCTTCGAAGGAATTTGACTTCAAGCAACTTAACAAGGCAAAGCCTCTAAAGAGAAAGAGAGCGAAAAAAATTTCAAAAGTCATGGTTGATCAGAATAAAGTTAAGTTTGCTGAAATTGCGGAACCTTTGGTAGATAAATCGTAGGACGAACTTCAAGCTTCTAACTACAGGTTCACAAAAGTGGAACTTGGTAAGTAGACACAGGTTGGTTGCCAACAGGATGCGCAAGATGCAGTAGCATGGCTTTCCAAAAAGAATGATCAATTGTAAAGAAGAATCAACTCAAGGAGGAAAATGCTCGCTTGCTTGAGACAATTCAGAAGATGACTAATTCTTCACAACAAGTTGATCCCATTGCTTCTCTTCCAGAAGAGTCAATCCGGTATGCAGAGCAAATTGGGCATAAAGCCAAGGCAGTAGACGACTCGGGCAGCCAGATGGAATCACAGAGTATACAAGTAACCAGGACTGCATTCAGGATGTTAAGGCATGCCAGGGCGACTGTCACCAAGTTGGATAAAGCCCTCACATCATTAAACCAAGACATGAAATTTTTGGAGGACTTGAACGTTTGGAGAAGGATGTCAGATGTTGACTTAGATGCATTATGTGAATACGGAGTCATTTCCTCTCAGGAGATGTATTTGGAGTACCTAGAGTTGATGGTCAACAAAGGGCAGGTCATTGCAGAATTGGTGACAGATGTGCAGGCAACTGTGAGCACATGCAAGAAACAAGCGTGCATGATCTGTGATGGTCTTGGAGAGTTGGCATGCCAGATAGTAGGTGAGAACAATGAGCTGATTTCAGAGGATGTTGCGATATCAAAGCTCGTAAAAGTGATTTGCCTAAAGCTTGGAGCGGATGACTTTGGTCTCAGTTCCATGAATAAAATGACAAGCTACAAAGTTTCATTAGACCGTCTTCAAGAATGCATTGAAGGGTGCAGCAAGGCAGTTTCCAGGAGTGCAAGTACAGTCCTCAAGACAACTGTCGTTGCGCAACACACGGATGCACCAAACCCCGAAGTTGTACATGAGACCATTCGCAAGTTCAAGGCCTTTGTTAATGGCCTCTGAAGACGACCCATAAGTCTCACGGAGACTTAATGCTTTCTAGATAGGTGTAGTTTTATTGACGGATTACATGTAGTTGGAAAGCAAGTTGTAATTACAGGGGGACTTTCACCTGTAAAGTGATTGCATGTAATCAGATTGCAAGTCAAGTTAGTTAGAACTTGCAGTTTGAATAAGTCAAAGTTAATTAGGGAATTAGTCAAAGTTGTTTTAGGGTTTCCCCTTCTTTCTCCATCTTTTTCTCCCATTCCTTGCCTATATAAAGGAGTGGGCTTCGTTGTAAATATCATCTTTTGTTTTATGCAAGAAGTCTATGCAGAAATTGTTTGTGAAGTGAAAACTTTGTGTTTCATTATACAAATTTTCTCAAGTGAATAAAAGACCAAGTTTTCCCAAACTTTGTGTTGTGAGGCTTGAGATTGATTTGTGTATTCTTATGTTGCATGAGTTAATCTATCTTTGATTCATCAACTAGTTTATCTTTCATAATCTTTTGAGCGTTCAATTTGAGTTTTTGGAGAATTTGTGCTACAGAAGGGCAAATTGATATAGTTGATAGTGGATTCAAATACTTAAGGCTGAAAGACTTTGTGCTTCAATGTTAAGTACTTTGATATAATTTAGTGAGCATTTGGTGAGAGACTTTGTTCCTTACTGTTTATTCAAGTTATTAAATCTTCATTCGGGATAAGTGCAGAAGACTTTGGGTTTCTGGAACTGTTCCACCCATATAAAGTAGATTGATGTTTTATGAGTTGTTCTTACGTCAACTCACAAGCCATCAATATTATCATAGCAATAGGTGTTTTTTGTTGAGGTTTTAGTGTTGTTCAGAAGTTGTATGTATAATCATTCTTGAAAAAAGAGGAATAGATTAAGAGAACCGCCCTATTTTAAAATTCAAGTGAAGTCCTTGTTGGAGCCACCTACAGTAAGAAGGGAGCCTTCCCTATTGCTGAGAGGAGAGAGTAAATCTCACTTAACGCTGCCTAAAGTTACAGTTCTGCAAGTTGTGGTCATAGTGACTTACAAAACTTTTAGCCAACAAGGTGTAAACCTCATATTTATTCAGCTTCCTTGGGGCAATTGTAAATCATCAATCATATCATTATTCTTATTGTTTGCAATTCCGATTTTGGAATTGATTCTCGATGCCTTGCAGTTTCGGAGGTGGAAGACCATCATTGGTTTGCTAATATTTCCAAATTTGCGAAGTCTTCTTTCGAAGAGAAATTTGAAAGAATCGGAGATATAACCAATACATCTATAATCTGAAGATATTTGTAGCGTTGAGAGATCTTGGGTCAATTGTATCAGTCTGAAGAATAATATTAATTTGAAGCTATTGTTGGCGTTTCATTCCTTGTCTCTGCAATATTGTATATTAGTGATAGTCTAGTTAATACTTGGACTACTCTAGAACTTTTGGTTGTTATATCTCTAAGCGAATTCAATAAAGGAAAATATGAAGTAATGCCTTATATCACTGAGGTCTACTTTAACAGTATTTGCATGATGATTAAACGTTACCTTGGGCATTGGTTCATGCGGATCATCGAAGTTGAAGATTTCAAACATTACAACTGAGGCTTCATAATAATATATAAGCATCGATTTGAGTCAACTCACTATCGCCACTGTGGAAGCCACCTCTATTGACAAGGATATTATACTGGTTTATGCTTAATATCGTGGATCCTAGCGTATATATCGTGTCCTACTTAAGAGTGCCTGACACACATCTACACTCAGCGGCATAAGAAATTTCGACATTACGTGGACGAGACCCCTGTAATTCAACGGAGAATACAATCTAGCTATTGTTTTCTCTGATGGCAATAATATAATAGTGGGAGTGAGGCATATGATGTTCGATGTTTGTTATTAATACAAGCTAATGTTGAAGACTGTCGTAAGACATGACAATATGATTGGAGGATTGTCCTCTATATAATTGAGTTCAATATTTTGGTTATTGCCCAAATTCAATCAAAACTGATATAGTGATCTTATGTTTCATTGACAGGGATCTAAGGCATTAAGAAGGCAAAGATATAATTCATCGATGACCCCATCAAATGAATTAATACAAGACGACAGGACCTATACCTTGCAAATAGAAGCTGAAGATTGATAGTAGTATTATATCTACGGGAGCTCTTGGATCAGTCTTTGGCACTCCTTCCAATAATGCAGCCGACAAATCATGTCTGCAGACAGTTACGGGAGCAGCAAAGAGTTCGTGTTCGATACAATTGCAAGCCTAATCACACATTGGTGAAAATAGCAATAGTGCAAAGTCAGAAATTGTGCTAATCTCCCTTAGTGTGTGGATCTGTCTAGACGAAAAGGAGTGCAGTGTTTGCATTTCAAGATCACTTTGCTGCAGTGTGGGAAGCAGAAGTTGAACTGTTACTGTATGTATGACAGTTGCCTTGTCATTTAAAGTTGTAATTGGGTATATGAACGAATTGAATCAATAACTTGTCTGCTCAATTTTGAATTGCTCTTTTTATTTCTTTATAAATTAGAACGGGGATATTTCTATGGTATTGGAGTTGGTGTTCTTGCCAGCCTGTCGGGAAGTTTCAAAATTGGAGCAAATCCTAGCACCTAGAGATGGACATTGGTCAGTGAAGAAATTATGAGAAGTTGGTGACAAGCTCAATTTCCACCATAGTAAAAGGGATGATGTCATCACGCTGAATGACTTGGAAGCCTATGTGAATTCAGTATTGTTGATGTGAGTTTTGTGACCACTCCAACATGTAGGATGAAACACTTAGTATTCCAAGATGAAACACCAGATATCTAATCATCTCTTGAACAAAGAAACCACATATGCTAAGATTGCAAAAACATCATAGATGCTACTACAAGGTTCCTATTCTTGTTGGATAGAGCTCAATTTAATAATGTGGTTTGTTGGCAACCACGTGGGGACTTACACTATTCATTCAATGGACTAGCTATCAACTTTTTGATCCCAATGGTCACCACATCAAGGAAACGGATCTGCAACATCATTATCCATGCTTGTCCCATCATAAAAATGTCAAATCACTCATTCATACATTCAAATGCCCTCAAACACTCTTCAATCAGCCAGATGCATCAATATATCAGACCTACTGTTAATTAGGAGCATGTGCAACCTTCATCCTCAGGCCCTGCAAATTGGAGATATTGTACAATACATAAAAGCATGTCTCTCCACAAGTTTTTGGCATTTTTCACCAGTGGAAGGCTGAGAAATCCATTTTGTTTGTCACTGTTTACCCTAGGTAGGGTTTAAAACAGTTTTTGGAAAAATCGCAAAAACTTTCTTGCCACCCAATGAAATTACACCAAACCAGCTTCAAATGAAAGGTAATTCATTCCTCTATCAGTCGCAATCAACCTCAGCCCCGTGCAATGCTGTACAGATCCGTACAATGTAAGAGAGAAGAAGAAAACGTTAGAAAAGTGCGGGAAAAGAGTAGTTTCATTTACAAAATGTTTCAAAATCTTCAAATCCAACCTCAATGCAAGTTGGAGGTACATATTTATGCCCATACCAACAGGTTACAGCCTCCAACCGACCCTTAACTGTCATTTAACAATTTTTTTGAAAAGTTGTCATTACAAAACCAAATGTTGCCATGCAACTTTGAGAACTTTTGAGCAACTTTACATCTTTTCATCCCAATGACCCCAAACTTGAACAAATGACTCCAAATGAACATTAATGGTCCAAAATGACCTTATTGACATGAAACAACACAAAATGAAACAAAAATCCCAAATTTGACCAATTTGACCATTTGTGAACATGAGGGTGCTCCTACACCAATCCCAAATCAAACAAAATTGACCCACCAAGTTTTTACTGAGTTTTTAAACCATTCCTATCTACAATTATATGAACACCTGAAATTCGTTAGCAGATAAAGTTGAAAAAAACATAATTTTTAAGAATGAGATATAGACCTTGCCTTGACTTGTCTCTAACAAAACACACATGGGGACAATATCAGCAGACATGTTCAAGGAATAGCTCTTTGGTGCACCTACAGATCCGTTTGCCATCAACTCCATCATAAACTGCATCCATAAACAATTTGACACAACGATGATGTATGCCAAGAAATGGAGAGAAAAAAACTAGTTACAAAAGATTCAATATGCATTTATTTGATTCATTGGCTTCAACTTCCAACACATCAACAGACTTATATTAGATTAATTACAATGTATATATTCTTACCAGACCACACAACTATGAAAAATTACAAAACAAAGTTCTGACTTCATTGCTCATATATGCAATTTATGGATCCCTATATCAACAGATATGACATATTTCACTGAAAAAGCCAGAAATTACCATTATTGTGGCATATCATTCACATGGAGACAGTTTTGGGGGTTTATGAAATTTAACTCTTGAATGAAGTTTATAAATTGTTTGGCTTTTCAAATAACAAATGATTAGAATGTCCACTAAGAATAATGGGCAACAATTAAAATTTTGAAAACCAAGGTTTGCATGTTTTCATCTACAGCCTATCATAGGAAATTCAATTACAATAAGACTGATATGTGTTGTCGGTTGTAATGTACGGATGCGTCGGTTGGGAATTAGTTACGTCCGGAGGCTAGGGAGTTGCGCACGGTTGTCAACCGTCGCGTCCCTTCAGACCTTTATATACTTGTATTACCTTCGGGTAAAGGATCATCGATGCGGAGACAATGTTGTAATCACTTGACTTGAATGAATAAGAACGCTTGTCATTTACTTTATATATATCTCATGTTCTGTGTATACTACAAGTAGACCAAGTTACCCCAGCGGGTAAACATTTGGCACCGCTGCCTAGACGAACTCGGAACTGGATGGCGTATGGAGACAATGGGATTATCTGTTGACGAAATAAACCCCGAGGTAGACGATGCACGTACGGAACTGTACGAAGGGGAGGATAACCAAACAAGGGGATTCAGAATTCTATTACAAGCGGCGATAGAAACGTACATCCGTCGGGAAGCATACGAAGCGGAAGTCCCACAGAGTGTCGTGTGGTCTACCATCGAGGCCAACCCTGCAGCCAACCGTCTGCTAAATCATCTTCCACAGCTGTTGGCACAAGTCTCATTGGCACAACGCGCTCATGTGGAGGAAAGTGCTCGGGAGGAACGATGGCAAGCCATCCTCCGAGAGTATCATGAACGGGAGCGTACATGGCTCGAAGAGGAACGCGATGGCAAACGCCGTCGAGAGTAGGATTATTTAATGGTAACAAAAGGGAGAAGGGACATGGGAAAAATAAGAATGACAAGGCCATTCATCTGAATATTGTAATAGAATCGTGAATGAATAAAAAGTGTCCATTTATTTTGCAAAACTTTGTGTTGATATTGGAGTAAAGAAAGCCTTTATGCCCAATCAATTAAATAAAAATAGAAATTTAAAAAGGAATCTCAAAGGAGAACAAGCTCTCCGAAAGATCATCCTCAACAAACAACAAGCCGAGAGAAGTGAAAGGTTCAGGAGACGTGCCAAAAGACTGCCGGGGGGGGCAGGTGAAGGCGACAGTCGAGAAGAACCTAACCAGGACGGTAGCAGTGACGACGAGGAGCTCTTAGAGGAAACAACAAACTTGTTTGAGACCCTGACATTAACTCCAAGAACGGAAGCCAGAAGGAAGGCTGAGGAGGAAGCCGAACGGAGGGAGTACGACTGTGGAGTTGCCGCCGAAAGTGTTTAAGTGACGGAAAGGCACAAGGATCACATCACTCCCAGTGGTTCGAAAACATCTGTGAACCCAAGAAATACATCCGGAGGACCGACGCCGACAGGACTAGTCCAGCCTGTGGCATAGCGGGTTCAACAAACACCTCTGACCCAACCAGCGCCGCAGTTGGTACAGACCAACCGCCCACCACCGAAGCGCAATATGGCCAGTAACAAAGAGAAGTTACCAAAATTCCATGGTGATGGAAAGGAAGATCCCGTACGGCATTGCCGCATGTGCAAAACGATTTGGTCGGCGAATGGAGTCGCCGACCAGGACGTGTGGATGACACAATTCCCAGCAACCCTCCGAGGGGTAGCGATTGACTGGTACTCTGACCTTGAAAAAACAGGAGTAACCACATGGGATGAGCTACAAAAAGCATTTGAAAAAGAATTTAGGCTACTCCGAGACGACAACGAAATTGTCTCAGAAATATACGGGACTAAACAAGGAAAGAAGGAGACCGTACGAACTTATGGGCGACGGTTAAAAGAACTTGTCGGCAAAATGGAAAGCCAGCCAGCCGACGGCTTAAAAAAAAAGATGGTTCGTCGAGGGGTTACAATCACACCTTCGGCGGAAGATGAAGATAGTTCCCCCAACCTTGTACGACGACGCATACAACTGGGCGATGGACCTGGAAAGCGAACAGAAGACGTCAAAAAAGAAGAAAAAACAGTCGTCTTCATCGGGGGAGGACAACACTTCAGGAGATGATAGCGACAGTGACGGCGAGGCAAAGAAGAAAGTCACGGCACTCCAAAAAGACATGGAGCGAATGATGAAGGAATTCAAATCCATGAAGGGAAACACGGGACGAAGTGACGAAGGGGAGCTATGGTGTACGGAGTGCAAGGAAAAGGGGCACACAAAGGGCTCATGTCTAAGGAAATCATTTTGTGATATCTGCCAAGTCATGGGCCATTCCATTAAGGAATGCCCATATAACATGAAGGCAAGGGGCCCACAAGTACTCTTTACACAAGAGCAACCGACCACCTCCGGGACGGCCAACACAGTGCAGCAAAACAACAACACTGCATCATCCGGCGGATACCGAAATAACCGACGGGGAGGAAGAGGAAATAGCGATAATACCAACAGGAGCCGGATACAATATGACCCAAAGGGAAGGCCAATGATTCAGTGCTGGGCCTGCAACCAGTGGGGTCATTTTGCCCGAGACTGTGACAAAGGCGAGACATTCCAGAAGTTGTGCCGGTGGTGCGGCCCCGGAGACCATGAAGATGCGACCTGTCCGACGAAACCCGGAGTGAACTACTTGACCGTCGATGAAGAAAAGGTTCTGGCAATTACCCGGAGCCAAACAAAAGAGGCTCGGTACCCCGATCCTCACACGGAGAAACAACGATTACAAAAGGCTCGAGAGGACATTGGAAAAGCCATGAAGGATGCAGGTGACCACRCCAGCSCCTCTGGAYGGACAGATGYCGAAGACAATATAATTGGGCAAATGTTRCAAATAGAGATACCAATTAAACTCCAGGATCTCCTACAGACTCTGCCCCAGTTGAGGACAGCCGTACTGARTRCCTTCYCCCTACGTCCTRAGGTCACCGYTMARACRGAKACWACCRAGACAGACTTTCCTGGAGGATCAGCAACGGATCCTATGTTASTATCAGTAAATAACGGGCGACACCCAAGCAGTYGTAGAAATGGGTATCCTTGGGGTGATACTRACAGACACCATAGTAGATGGCGGGTCCGGAGTGAATGTCCTCCYSRAGGAGACATGGAAGAAACTKGGTAAACCCACTCTGTGGCCCCCTACATTCAACTTACTRGGTGCCGACCAMAACRGGATCAAACCCTTAGGGACCCTCATGGCYCARCAGGTGACGATTGGAACACAACCGTTTGTGTTAKACTTCGTGGTGATTCCGCTCAAGAAAAGAGGGTATGAYGCCRTCTTAGGAAGGGGATGGCTGGTSATGGCRAAAGCCAACCACAACTGGAAGAAGAACACACTCTCGATGGAAAGGGGAGGACRGAAATTTGCCATYGACCTCCGAACCCAAATGGTAAGTGAGGAAATGGCATCTTCGGAATCAGAACCGGAGGAAGAGCACGACCAACGAGATGAGAATGGCGTAGAACCAAACGACCAAGGGGTCCTAGAACTTGCAGAATGCTCCGAAGACGAGACAAGTTCCATGAACGGGCTCCTCCATTGGCAAATGGAGAACTACGAAATCTTTCAGACATATATGCTCGGAGTAGAAGAGGAGAAATAAGTATTTCCACCTGAATATGGGGAATACAAAGAAGGAGAAGCCAAAGTCAACAACCGGCCAGCCCACCAGTTTGAGGGGGGAAAATCAATCAAGTACGAGGAACCATCCCTCCAGACCATCAACCTCGGGGATGAAAAAGAACCGCACAATATCCTGGTAGGAGATGATTGAGACCCAGTCCTGAAGACAGCAGCATTTAAAATTTTCATATAACACAAGGATGTCTTCGCCTGGACCTACAAAGACCTAAAAGGCGTCCCACCTGAATTGTGTGTACATCGTATTCCATTGGTACCAGGAGTCGTACCAGTGCGAAAAAGACCGTACAGAATGAACAAGAACTATGCAGCCAGGGTGGATGAAGAGATCCAAAAGATGTTGGAGGCAGGTATTATCTTCAAGGTACAGACAAGTGAATGGGTATCTCCCATAGTAATATCCCTGAAAGAAAGATACCACCCAAATACGGATCTGTGTTGACTTTCGATGCCTCAATGCAGTCACTGTCAAGGACCCCTTCCATATTCCATTCACAGACACAATCCTGGAGGAGGTGGTCGGGCATGAGATGTACTCCTTTATGGATGGATTCTCTGGGTACAACCAGATTTCCATCGCTGAAGAGGATAAGTTAAAAACAACGTTTGTGGTAGAGGATGGAGTGTACGCCTACAATCAAATGCCCTTTGGCCTGTGTAATGCACCCGCAACATTCCAAAGGATCATCCTCCACATCTTCAACAAGATGTCTGTGGGGAACTTTCGAGCTTTCTTAGACGACTGGTCCATCTTCAGCGGCAAGGATACACATATGGTAGCACTCAGGGAATGCATGGAAAGATGCCGCCGAGCAAGATTGGCACTCAACCCGAAAAAGTGTAGATTCATGGTCCCACAAGGGAAGCTTCTCGGCCATATCGTGTGTAAAACAGGGTTAAAAACTGATCCGGACAAAGTCCGAGTGATAGTAGAGCTAGAGGCCCCTACAGACATAACAGGAGTAAAGTCCTTTTTAGGGCACATCGGCTACTACAGGCGATTTATTAAGAACTTTGCACAAGTCTCGTGCCCTCTAGACAAGTTGACACGGAAGGGAGAGCCATACGTATGGGGTACTGAACAGGACACTGCTTTCGCAAAGTTGAAAACAAGGTTGCTCGGGGCACCAATCCTCGTGTACCCAAAGTGGGATAGGGAGTTTCACGTACACGTAGATGCTTCCAACTTTGCTATTGGTGCAACCCTTGCATAGGTTGGTGACCACGATCTCGACCATCCGATCTATTTTGCCAGCAGATTACTGTCAAAGGCCGAGAAAAATTACAGCACCACCGAACGGGAGGCTCTCGGTATGGTATATGCAATACAGAAGTTCGGACATTACCTTCTCGCAACACCATTTACCTTCTATGTGGACCATCAAGCATTAATGTACCTGGTAAATAAGCCGATCATTCAGGGAAGAATAAGCAGATGGCTATTATTGTTCCAAGAATTCACGTTCACAATCATAGTGCGACCAGGAAAAAGTCATGTGATTGCGGACCATCTTTCCCGACTCAAATCTGGAGAACCACCCGAAGGGATTAATGACGACTTTCCGGATGCACATCTTTTTTGCATAGCCATTCTCCCAGCATGGTATATGAGCATTGGCGAATACCTCTCAACGTCGCAGTTTCCAAGGGAGATGCCACCTGGTGAACGAAGGAAATTGGTGTTGAGGAGTAAAACATTTTCACTTATAAATGGATTACTGTATAAAATGGGACCAGATCAAGTACTCCGTAGGTGCGTTCTCGAGGAGGAAATCCAAAGTGTGCTACGGGAGGCGCACGAAGGCCCAGCAGGCAGACACATGGGACTCGACACAATAGCACGGAAGGTGTTGTTGGCAGGATTGTGGTGGCCCACACTACACAATGATGCCCGAGAGTGGGTGGTAGGATGTGACACTTGCCAAAGAGCTGGGAAGCCATTAAAACGGGACTTCATGTCGTTACAACCTTCCCAAGCGCAGGAACTCTTTGAATGGTGGGGACTCGACTTCATCAGACCTCTGAAGGTAAGTAGGGCTCGAAGGTGCCGATACATAGTAGTAGCCACCGAATACATGACGAAGTGGGCAGAAGCACGGGCCTTGCTGAACAACTCAGCCTTGAGCATGGCCAAGTTTATCTATGAGCAAATCATAACACGGTACGGCATCCCGGTGCAGTTGACTAGTGACAGAGGGGGTCACTTTGTTAACCATGTCATCCGACTATTGACAACAGAGTTCAGGATTTTTCACTCCTTGTCTACTCTGTATTACCCTCGGGCCAACGGACAGACCGAGGCCACCAACAAAATAATAGTATCAGTAATTTACAAGTCCTGCGGAGTAGAGGAGGAAGACTGGGAAGAAAAGCTTCCCTCAGCGTTATGGGCGTACCGAACAACTTACAAAGTCACCACCGAACAGACGCCCTTCCAGTTGATGTACGAGCAGAAGACAGTTGTACTCGTAGAGTTCATGGTGCCAAGTTTGCGAATAGCGGTGGACAATAGGCTAGGAGATATGGAAAGCCTCCAAGAGCGATTGTATAACTTAAACAAACTAGACGAACGTCGCCTGATGGCAAAGTGGGCAACGGAGGTGGCACAACTGCGACGAAAGGCTTGGCACGATAAACATCTTAAACGCGTCCAGTCCACTCTCGGTCAACTGGTACTAAAATACAATGGAAAAAACGAAATCAAGCCGGGTAAGTTTAAAGTTAAGTGGTTGGGGCCGTACCGGGTGCGACAGGTCGGTGATAATGGGGCGATTAAACTGTGGACGCTCGACGGCAAGGAAGTCCCCGACACGATAAATGGGTCTAAACTAAAGCCCTACCACGAGCGACGCGAGGAACCACCGGTAGGCCCAGAACCCTATCACGAGCGGCGCGACCGGAAGGCTCTGAAAGTTTTAAAAAAAAATTATAAAAAAAAAAAAAGAGGACCGTACGGTTGACAAAGTAACTCAGATAAGTGACCGGACGGTAGCAGACCATACGGTCGTGGCAATACAAAAATGGCGGGCCCATCGAAACAACAACCACTGTGCATAAAGGGAAGGGGTGCCCATCAGAAAACTACGATTAAACAAGTAACACTGTACGGACACAAAGTGATGAGCCACACAAAAAATAAGGCCGTATGGCATACTGGAAAAGTCTTGAGGGAATAATCACCATACGGCTCAGTTAGGAACGAAGACCCTTGGCTCGTAGCCTCCAAAACCGCACAGTGTGGTATTTAGAAACAACCACCAAATAGCAAACAAAACCATACGGTGCTATCACGTACGGACTCGCGCCACAGACGACCACGCCACGGCATTCCAAGTTGTCCAGCCGTATGACATCGAGTTGAGAGCCCATACAAAGAGAAAGAACCACATCACTGTACGGACCAGCATACAAACAAATTGAAAGGGATTCTTGTTACGATTCATTCCGCGAGTTTGGATCTATGTTAGCAAGCTTCCTCACGAGATAAAAAGGGGCCGTACGGCATACCATACACAACATACAGCTACGGGTCCATACAATAGATCCCGCACGATAGTCTTTGTTCCATACAGGATGGAAGCGGTCATCATCGGGCAGGTCTAAAGACGGAAGGAAGACTGGTCTATCGGCTACTTATGTTCATCTTCAAGAAAGCATCGTGAGGAGCAAGCACTTACAACACGCTACAAATACCGCCATACACAACAACGTACAGCCACCTACAGTGTTCAGCGCGGGGACAAGAGAGGAGAATCCCGGCAGACAAAGAAAGACACAGTACGGCAAAGGTTGTACGGGCCCACAAGACCTAGCCCACGCCTTATGAAGGTCAAACGCTTGTGTTCACGAAGCCATTTGGTTCGTAAGCAAGGTACTCGGGTGTGCATGAAGACGGAGCCGTGTGGATAGCACAGTGTGAAGTTTGAACTGTTCTTCACCTGCTACTAAAGAATATCGTGTGTTGCCACTTAACGCACGCCTAATTTTTTGTGGACCGAACGGAGTAACCAACATTTCGGAGCAGTAGCAGAGTTGCAACGTCAAGTAAGTCGTGGTCTCTCCTTTCAGCTAAGAGGCGACAGCAAGTCACTCAGGCCCGTGATTTTCAGGGGCGTCTGGCAGCGCCCTCTTCAGTTCAAGGGAGGGAAAGACATATCAAGCCGTACGGCCTTGAACAGCGAAGAATACAAAAAGGCCGCCCACCAAACAGCCCACCACCGTACGCCCATCTTCCCTTAGGGTACCTTACCATCCGGCGTACGGATTCCTAACAGCCCAAATCAATTGTGCAAAGTGTGAGGCGACCTGTTACGTACGGCAAAGACGTGTGGCATTAGTTATTGTTGCCATCTGAAGCAAAAGACAGCGAGCCATGGCTGGCAGTTAGGCGGTCCTGGAGGTAGTTACTTGTTTGTTATCAGTTATTTATTTTGGGTATAGAAGGCAAGAAAAACTGTTATGGAATCAGCCAGCAAACGCAACTGGAGGACGAAGTTGACAGACAGCAGTATGGATATGAGTAAAAGTGCACAGGTTTTACCCTCGGGTGTGCGAGTTGCAGGTCGTACAAACACAGGGAGAAAGAAGAATAGACAAAAAGGGCAAGGCCAGATGACTGCGACATCCTCCTCCCGGGATTGTCACACCTCAAACCGTAATGTTTGAGGGTTTGAACGGCTTGGACTGCCGGAGGTGGTGGCAGGAGACACGGAACAGCGACCCGATCAAGGAAAGTCTTCGAAGGGCACAGGTCCAGTGGGTCATCCAGATGCCAATTTTTTGCATCAAAGAATTCGAGGGTCCCTTGCGAGCAATGGTGGAAACGTATGATCAACACTCTCGCACTAGCACTGTGTCCTATATGGATTGTGATGCGGAGATTTCCTTCACAGCCAAGGAGTTTCATAGAGTATTTGGGTTGCCGAACGGAGGGCAAAAGATCAACCTCAAAGGCAAGAAACTCACAGCAGAGGTGAAAGATTTTTATATCAGGATGATATGCCGAGACAACCTCTACAACCTCTCTGATGCAGAGAAGGAATCTATCCAAATGTCTTCACAGGGTCGAAGGGTGAAGAAATCTTTTGTGAGGGAAGGGCATTGGCGTAGCCTCATGGACTTGGTCAAGAGCCGACTTACAGGTTCCAGCAGGGCTTCTGATATCTCGTTTCCACAGATATCATTGATGAACAACTTGATGGGGGGTACGATCTACGACTGGGCAAAATTGTTATCAGAGCGCATGAACGAGTTTGACTCTCCACCACAAGACCTTCTACATGCCACATTATGCCATCGGGTTGCTTTTGGACGCATTGGTCAGACAAATTCCGGAGGCCACTTGTCGAGAGAAGTTAAACCAGGGCCCTTGGCCCAGGGGAGCCTCCCATTATGTGCTGGAAACATTTGGATGTCCCGACTGGTCAAAAGGCTCTCCCAGGGCAAAAGCGACAACGGCAAACAATTTCAGAATCTGCATCAGAGAACATAGACAGCGGACGCGAGGCGACATCTGAGAGTGACGGGGATGAGGATACAGTAGAGGGTGACACCACGGAGGTGGCTATTACCATAGCGACGCCTCCACCGGTGCTATTTACACCACCAGTGCTCTCTGCGACTGCACATTTGACTTCCACAGCGGCATTGGGCACACAGACTACCCCTGCTTTTGGTCAATTGAGGACACCAGTTGACATGACCCCATCAGTGGTCCCGGAGGCAGTTGCCTCAGTGGCGACAAAGATAGAGGGAAGCAGGATAGAGGAGTTGGATCCACCCGTACGAGAGGGCCAAGTACAGTTGGATGTGGTTGGGCTTGATGCCATGGTGACGGTTGACAGGGCCTTGTTGGACCCACCTCGAGCTGATCCGTCCTTCATTGAGGGCATGTGTAGTTGGCTTAGCCAACGTTTCCAGATGGCTCCATTGGCCCCAGTCGGCACGACACTTATCTCTCCTAGACGGGAGGTATCTCCCGAGGTGATTGATCTGGATGCAGTAGCATCCCCTACAGCTACGCACTTGACAGAGGAGGTTGCCCAGGATGGAGGAACGGAGGTGGGACATACCGCACAGGATGTAGGCACGGAGGTCGTACACTTCGGGGAGACGGGCCCTATCGTCACAGATGGATTGGGGGAATCTTTCATTCAGCCTCCACCAGAGCCCACGGATGACATTGAGGCATTCCTTGCAGATGTGGTAGCCCGTGGCCGTCAAGTGATGGCTTCTGCACAGTCTCGGGCTAGGGAGAGTGTTGTCGCCAGCTTGGAGGGACTATTGACTTTTGTCCGAACTGGCTGCCCCATCGCTTTTGCAGCCTGTTTTGAGGCAGGCGGATGGCCCACTGTAGAGACAGCGGAGATGTTGACAGCTTGGGCAGTTACAGAGCCTGAGGTAGAGAGTCGTGTAGAGACTCTAGTACGGCAGATTGAGCAGGCCTTTAGGGAGGGCTGTTATGCCCTGAGGCGTACTGAGCAGGTTTCGACAGAACGGGAGATGGCACAGGTGGCCGCGCAGAGTGCTTGGGAGGAGCTGGCCACCCGGTTAGAGGCCATTGAGCGGGATCTGGCTCAGAGTACTGAGGCGTTGGCTCGTCAGCAGGCTGGCTGGGCGACAGAGCGTCATGAGTTGGTGGCGCAAGTGGAAACTGCCAGTGCAGCGCAGTTAGCTATGGAGGTACAGATTGTGCAGGAGAGACTTTCTTTTGAGCAATAGTTAGAGGAGCTATCCGTCGAACGGTGTACCTTGGATACGTATCTCACCCAGGCTCAGGAGACTGCAGACCAGAAGGAGAAAGAATTGTTGGAGGCTGTCATGATGGTAAAGAATGCCCTGGAGCACCGAATGGTTGCGGAGCGGGACTTGAAGGCTCCGACGGAACAGGTCTATGCGTTACGAGCTCAGTTAGCATCTTCCACCTCTTCAGGGATGCCCTCTCAGACCCCCTCTTCTCAGTTGTGATTATTTGGTTCTAGTTACATTTGTCGTCATTTTTGTTGTGAAGTCGTCGGAGACAACTTGTTTTTTGGGGGGGGATGATGTTGTCGGGTGTAATGTACGGATGCGTCGGTTGGGAATTAGTTACGTCCGGAGGCTATGGAGTTGCGCACGGTTGTCAACCGTCACGTCCCTTCGGACCTTTATATACTTGTATTACCTTCGGGTAAAGGACCATCGATGCGGAGACAATGTTGTAATCACTTGACTTGAATGAATAAGAACGCTTGTCATTTACTTTATATATATCTCATGTTCTGTGTATACTACAAGTAGACCAGGTTACCCCAGTGGGTAAACAATATGATCCTCATTCAAAAGATCCAATATGGTGTTTGACAGTTGAATCTATGAAATCAAAAAAGATACAAAAGCACCCAACAGCACTAGAAAGATTGGTGCTGGAATTTCCCATGTCCAACTACCTAAGCTATCTTGATACTTAGCAATGGCTTGCTAAGCATGAAGACTATGAAATTTTTGACCCATATACCATATCCCCTCTATATCTTAGGAAAGGTCCCTGGAATTTTGAAAGTTCTCATTGCAGACAAAAGGCCACCTTTGCACATCATCTGAGATGTGTCATGACGTTCGTTTGAAATCTAATATGTCAAATACCATCATTGAGCCTCTTATATTATTATTGAGACAATAAAAACTTCAGCATGGGCAATAAGCAGCACTACAGAAGCTTTCCAGTGATGCACAAAGGCCATAGCATTGTGAAAATAGGTATCAATGCCACAAATACGAAACAAGATTGTTACTGCCTACTATTTATAAAAGAGATTGAGAAAGCTTCTTTTAAAACAGCCAAGAGCCTTGGCACCCCACCAAGGCAAATCACAATGTATATCCTGGAAGTACGAGGGACAAGCATGGAAGGAGCAGGAGCCATCACAGGACAAAGAAGAGATCAAGGCATTGTCTTCTAACATTGGAGGTCCATCCCATTAAAGCAAAGACATTCTGGAACTTGCACAAGAAAGCAGTGTGACCCCAAAGCATCCTCATTTACTGCCGTAATAAAAGCTATAGCTTCACCAAAATGGGATTCTACCTAAAAGGCATAGCAGTATAATTTTCAATATGACATACTGATTTTCTTAGTTACATGATGCTATTAACAGTGAAAAAGGTATTGTTCTCAGTTCCTCCTTATATATGCAACTTAAATTATTGAAAGAAAACTAGTAGACATGATTTTCCAGAGTCCATGAAGACTAGATAGCATGCTTTTCGGAAAATTTGTGGTAATTTTTTTTGCATTGCATCACGCTTGGTGTTCCATCATCAAGATGAGGAGATGTCATTAAATGAGATCTGAAAACATTAAAGGCAATCAAGGAATTTAAAATTTAAGTGTCAATCTTGAATCTTGATGCAAGCAGTGTTACAAGACTCAGACTCGACTCTGACTCAACAAGCTGATTTTTTACTCGGACCCACACTCAATGCCCGAACTCGGCAATCGAAGAACCCAAGAAATTCAGATATATTTGAGGATTTAAAACTTGTTTTGTGCGCCTTTCAATAGATAAACTTTAAAGACGCAATAAACTCATAAAACAAAAGCTACTATGATCAGATACACAAGTATATATCAACTACATAAGTATAAATGCAAATTTTAGCTAAAGGAAATGACACATTTAGATATATAAATATTGTCAAATGTAAAAAGACTCATGGAATATAAAATCCATGCCATCAAAGAAAATATCAAAACTAAAAATATAAGTCTATGGCTCAAAGGAGCTTACAATACTCATCCCAACATCACAGCAAGTTATGCGCTAGTGTCCAAGGACTTGGATGATGATGTAGTCATGATATTTTCTTGTGTCTCAATGACTGGTGTATTTATTCAGGTGAGGAAATATTAAAGTTTTCTTGAAGTCTTCGTGATTGTGTGTTTTGTTGTCAAGCTCGTTAACAAAGGAACAACTATGTAAAAAGATAAATAGTTATGTTCTAGTTTCACCTAGGCTAGGATACTAATAGATGGAATTGTTCTATGAGTTGTGTGTGCAGGGCATGACAATACATTTTTTATTATGAAAATGCCATTTTTTTCCAACTATAACTTAACTTGTATTAAACAATACAATGGCTATAACATACCAACCTTGCCTGTGGCAATCCTTGTATTCTAAACAAGTTGTCCAATGTATGAAACAAGATAATCCTTGATTGTGACTTTGACTACGAACATGTAGAGATTTGCAACAAGGTTCTTTGTAGATTTTATGATCATGATTCAACATTGGCCTATTACTTGCTTAGACTAATAGTTTGATGGGGGTTTGGGGGCAACACCAAAACGAGGTTGAGGGTAGCACCCCTGGCAGGGGTGTGTGTGTGTGTGTGTGTGTGTGTGAGAGAGAGAGAGAGAGAGAGAGAGAGAGAGAGATCCATATCTTAGGGGAGAGAGGAGAGAGTGAGATAGACAAAGGTAGACAGGGGGGATAGAAAAAGAATGATAGGGTTAGAGATAGGTCTAGAGTCTAGGGGAGATAAAGAGAGTGAGATATAAAGAGTGACATAATGCTGATAGGAGCCTTCTGATTACTGAAATTCAACTGTCAAAAAATTTATAAGATCTTCTAAAACCTAGAATATGCATTATAACTTCTAGAGATCAGAAACCACTCTCAAACATCCTGCCAAGATATACATGAAATCTAACTTAAAGTATAAACATAGATGCAAAAATCGCAGAATACACGATGAGTTTTCCAAAACTCACGAGTTTTTTGCTCTTCTTGTTTTTTCCCCCAAAAACTCGCAGTGAAAGCTCACCGAGTTTTTGGCAAGTTTTTCCTAAAAACTTAGCAATTTTGTGGTAAAAATTCAAATTCATTAAAATAGAATGGCAAACACGCATCACACAGCTTCCCCGCACCCTTTCTATCATTGGGTTTTTCTCGCATCTAACACCTTGTGCAACTTATTACTGCTGCCCCTTAAACCCATTAGGGTCTTTACTCCCAAAACCCCACTAGTTAGTGGGATCTTTTGTCACATAAGAAATTTGATTACAATGAGGGGGTCAGGGAGTGGAGATCAAAATTGAGAACTTAGACAACTAATTTTGTCACTATCATAATATCATTGATCAATGATGAAATGTCATACTAACAATATCCAAGATTCAAATGTGACTATTAGAAATTTAGAACCTCTTCCAAAATTTTAACTAGAATAAGGAAGAGGAAGTTGTAAAATGTTGTAATATGCAATTTATGAATTATATTAAATCGTGATGATCTTCAAAGGCAATGATCATTAATTCATTATAGTTATCACAAAACTATTATATTAGGATTCCATATAAGGATGCAATTTTGTACTCAAATTGCATTCAAATCAATCCAGTTTAATAGAAAACATTTTTCTACTCATTTATGGACTCATTGGATACATATTGTCATTGAATTTTGCAAAAAAATGTGTTTCTAATGAAATTTAAGCAATTTTTTAAGTTGTTGAGTTCTTGTCGAATTTTTGCCAAGTTTTTGTTGTGGTCAGATATCAACATAATGATAGTAAGCATCCGATTGTTGTTAGATCGATCATCCATGAAGACAGATATATTATTGATGATGACTAGAGACTAACGTATAATGATTAAAAGATGTCAAGTATGAAACAAAGCAGATCGACTAGGGCATATACGATGGAATATAAGCATCGATTAGACAAGCATAAATCAATGCAAAAAATCAATTGATTACAGTGATTATATAAGTAATCTAATCAATCATTTGTTATACCTTAAAGAGGCACAATTAAGATTAATAATGGCAGCGATTACAAGGAAAGACGATTTGCATAAAAAACTAACCGATTATTTATGAAGTGATGCGATTTGCATATTAAGAAAGATGCAATTATGAAGAGACATTGGACATGTCTCTTAAGTTGCACATATGTATCAAAATATTAGACATAGCAGCATATTCATAATTGCATAATCATATTGATATATCAATAATCGGACACAGCACTATATAGCTATATTGCTATCATCAAAAGGAGGTTCAACGCATAGCTCACATTGATATATCAGGAAGAGCAGAGATCTCTATATATCTGCAGATTGGAATATCTTAACTTTGCACAATTCCTAAAGTCATATCATATACAGCAGTGATCTAATATCAATCCACATATTATCATTTGCAGATTATACATATTACCAAGATAATCTTAGCATTATCTATATATATAGACCTAATCACCTTGCATATACCCAATTGCCAAATTAAAGAAAGCAGTGATATTATCATATATATCTTATCAATTGCATAATCTAAACATTTATAAGTGGTATCATAGATCATTGTTCATAGTGTTAATTGAGACTTGGAGGAGAGAAGTCTCTTGCAATTGATTTTGCAAGTTAATTGTCCCAATTTCATAAGTTACCACAAAAGGGAACATTATAATTTGACAGCTGAAACCTTCCAACTAAATATTTACTTAAAACATACCCTGATATTGTATTTAGTGACACGGGATCACTTGTGGAGGCAAATGCTCCTACATCACATACATTTGATACCCACTACTTACCTCACAATCTCAACCAAGAGGTTCCCAATGCCTATTCCCAAGTAGAATGCCTTATTTATAATATCTTCCGCAGAGTTGCATTCTCAATGTACTCATTCATAACAATAATCTATCACTACAACAATGTTTAATTACAATGTTTTATCTCCCTTTCATAAAAGGTCTATTTAGACAGACTCGCAATATTCCTTTATCCCCTTCCTTACAAAAGGTCACTTTGCATAGTAAAGGTATTATTTAATTTAACCAGGCGCAAAAATTCTATAACAATATAGCTTCTAAGCCATTTAGAATATCAACATCATAGTTCAGAGACTTGGATTGGGGGAGTATTTGGCAAGCCCAAAACTTTTGACTTATCAAATAATCACCAAAAACTCAGTAACTTAGAAAGAACTAAAAATTAAAATTTCTAGGAAAAACATTATTTTGCAAAATTCAATTACAAAAAATAATATCTCAAAAGAGAAAATGCATGGTCTTATAGCAAACAAAATGTGAAAAACATATTTTACCCAATGTTTTATCCATGTCAGTGTTGTTACCCGTGTTCTTCCTACATCTGTAAAATCTCTCGAGTTAAACTTGTTAAAACTTACGAAGCAAAAAAACAGAGAGTTCTTGGCAACTCGAAGAGTACTCGCAGAGTTTGCGAACTATGATCTACATCATACTGAATTGGAAGCACTCAAAAGCATTACTATTGAAACTGCCAAGCATTATGTAAATCAAAGATTACTATTTGACAATGCTCTCAATCGATAGGGCAATCAACTTGCCTGGCAAGCTATCAAACGACAGGTTATAAAGCTTCTCAGATAAAATGGTGTATGTGCAAAATGCATAGTGGTAATCT
The DNA here is from genome assembly GCA_018584345.1 of Thuja plicata. Lineage (NCBI taxonomy): Eukaryota > Viridiplantae > Streptophyta > Pinopsida > Cupressales > Cupressaceae > Thuja > Thuja plicata. The sequence continues at coordinate 2,967,435 of MU223519.1, read as the reverse complement.
TCAGATATTAACGTGTGTTCACAAACAATACATCAAACTTATATTCTCTGTAGCTAAGGAACACACTAAAAGACTCTTTTTAATCCTTTTCTAGAACTATGATTGGGATTGCCATACAATAAACTGAGCAATCCAGGACAAAAAACTGTCATTTCCTATGTTCCATGGACATGGCACGGAGCAGTCAGACATGTTTCAAGGACAGCAATCCTAGAGGCTATTTTTTGGAGACAGAAAAGCAAAAACAAACTATATACAGGGAAACTTTTACAAGTTTACATTACCAATGTTCAACATTCATTGATTCAAGTATAGGAGGAACAAAACACTCAAATTCATTGTTTTCATTATGACAAAAGGCCCAAGGCTCTAAAAAGACAATATGTCCAACAATAGGCATGGCAGTAAGATTACAGATATAAAAATACACAACTGTCAACAACCAGACCTCTTAGAGCAGTGCCTTGTCAAGGCTGTCAATATCAAAATTGACCTCTGACTCAAAGTCGCTCTCTATATCAAATTCTGACTTCTCCAGTGAGAGCCCAACCAATCCCTGTTGCACCTCTTCCTCACCAATCTGCCCCCCGTTCCCTGTTTTTTTAGATTTTTTTCAATTTTCCTCTTTATTGTTACCCAAACAAAATTGGTGCCATCTGGACATTCCTTGGACAGTATAGAGACACCATGGATGTCCCCAGCCATCCCAAGCTAAGTTGCTGAATCGTGGGACTTTTCCGGGTGATTCCGGGTATGAAACGTACCGGAATCGGATTCTGAAACGAATCTCCCATGGGTACACATCTGGGATTTGTGTTTTTAAATGCCGAAATGTTTAGTGATTCTAATTTGATCTTTTAGACATTTTAAAGACCTACACTGCTTATTAGCAAACTCTGAACTTATCTATCATGAGATTCTGACAGAAACCTGAATTTAAATTAGAATGATATGTTTTAAAATTTGAAATTTGTTAATGGTTTTGTTTAGCATATGTATTGGTATATGACATTCTAAACTTAATTCTATTTTTTAGCTGCACATATATACACACACACACACACATACATATGCATATATATATACAATGTACATATACATATACATACACATACATACATACATATATATATACATACATACATACATACATACATATATATATATATTTGTATGAACGTACCAGAAATGTACCCAACCACCCAAAAAAAATTCTGCCATACCGGTGTTTCATACCCACGTACCGTACCCGTTCCCATTCCCGATTCAGCAACTTAGATCCCAAGGACAAGATATAGCAACTCCAAATTGGCAGTTTCTTAGACACGTCTCCAAAACTCTTGGCAGCGAGTGATGGCCAAAGGAAAAAAGTAATTTAGGAGACAGGCATGCAGGGTTTGGGTAGGGAACACATCCCCCGATAGCATGTCATTTACTAATCTGTTGGGAAACACACTAGAAATTTTCTGCACCAATAGGAAAAAAGTAACTCAGGGCCATTTTAAATACATCTCCAGCAATGGAATCATACCTCTGATTTGTTGCGTTGCGTTGGCTTCCTTTGGTTAGCAGAAGATGTCTCATTCACTTCAGCCTGCAGCCAGAATATGATAGATATAGTTTTTAAGAGTTGAGTATGAAGCATCTTCCTCTGCTAAAGATGTAGACTGGTTGTTTTGAAGATAAGAATTAACTTGCACATTGTTTTGTAATTAATTATTAGTATTACCTTTTTATTCACAGAAGCAGGTGCTGCTGGATCTACAACCTGAAAAACAAAAATTGAAAATCTTCATTCTAGAAAATTGTGACATGTTTAAAAGGAATATAAATTCAAATAACTCTCACAATAAAAATTTACTTTAAGCCAGTGATGACATTGTAATCTGCTGAGAGCAAAAAATAATCCACAAAAAAAGGGCAAGACCTCCAAAATATTAAATGTAAGTTGGAGATTCCTGGAAAATACATTTTCCTCATGGTACTACCTAATTATTCTTATTCCAGGGTACTGGCCAAAAAACTGCAACAACACTTCTGTAAATAAAAATTCTACAAAAATAAGTCATTAAGATTTTTATAGCAACGGGTGTAATATGAATCTAAACACCATTGCACTTTTGCAAGGAATAGAAGGGTCTACATTAAATGCATGCAAAAAATGAAAATGTCTAAGCAAAAGTAAAATAATATAGTTAGAAATTCAATGGCAAACCTTTATATCAGCCGGATAATCATTTGTCTTTAGTGGATCAACAGAGACAGTTATTTTGGCTAATGGTTGACCTGCATCACCATATTCTTTCCAAGCTCGAGCAACAGCCTGAGGACACTTCATAAGCCATACTGAACGTTCTGCCTTTGATGTATCAAGTATTGAGGAAGCATCATCTACATTCCCTGACATCTTCTCAAAAGCCTGCCAAGAAACAAGAGTAGTGTGACTCAGAATATTCACATCAATTAGAAGTACATTGGCTAGGAGAAAACCCCTGCCTCTTATCTAAGGTAAATGTTAAAGGTATTTTTTGGATTACTGTGAACATTGACACCAATGTGGTTTACTGGACCACCCTTTTGCAAGCAATCCACAAAGGAACTGCTTTCTTTCATTTATGTTCTATTATTTTAAAGTATAAACCCTACCTCCCTCCAAATTTGAACATCTAACCTCCATCTCATAGTGTTCATGCCTTGAACATCTGCAACAATATTCTCTTCCAAAGATTTAAATGTACAGAAATCAAAGACATGATTTGTGCAGGCTGAATTTGAAGAATCGCAAGGCTTCTTCGAAGAGGGAAAGGATCAAATTTTGTGTGATAACCTATGTCAGAAGGTTCGAGTTGGAATTCGTGTTTGACAACAATAAAATTCGGATGAAGTTCGGCAGGGGAAAAAAATTGGAAAAATTCGAGATGAAATTCGCCTTACAAAAATTTGTTTTTTTTTTAAATACAACAAATACTTTAAAAAAATATATAAATATTAGAAGTAAATAACATATTAAAAATAAATAAAATTATAATAAATGTAAATATTAATAAGTTTAAATTGGTATAATATTGTAGGGTGTTCTATTTTTCCAAGGTAGTAAATTTTGAATGTACAGAGTATACTTAATAGAAAATGTAATCGATAGACTGTAAGATCGTCAAAGGATAAGGAATTGTATTACAAATGCACAATGAAATTACTTACAATAGGTTATCTTTATCGGCTTCAAATATCAGAAAATAAAGGGTATTATGTTTCAAATGTTACATAGTAATTTCTGTTTTGGCCCTAATTACTAAGTCCCCACGAGAACGACAGGCCTTCAATTTGTAGAGTATATTTTCAAAGATTTAGAATGTAACCTGGAAGATACAAGATATGAACAATTTAAATCAATTTACACCTAAAAAGGCAAAGCTAAGTCCTAATTAATAAACAGGAAGAAAGAAAGATATCTGTCAAAACAATAGGTAAAACAACCAGATAGGACTGTTACAACAAAACTTGTAAATCTAGTTAGAAAACGTCAATGTTTATAGACATAAATAAAATTATATATATATATATATATATAGAGTCTTGTCTCCAGTATAACTCTCTATACATATATAGATATATATGTATATATATAGAGAGATACAGTCATAACTATAAGCATACAAAGATAATTGAGATATTAAAATTTTAAGACATAAATATATATATATATATATATCTATGAATATAGAAACATCAATATGTAAAATACAAAAATACACAAATATATACATACATTTTGTACATTACAATAGACAAATATATAATGCATTTATATATATATATATATATATAAATTTTATTTTTATGGATTTAAAGGTGTAAATATGTAAATATATTAATATATAAATACACAATAATATATTTATATATTTATATAGATCTACCCTAAATTATGATCTTGGATAATAGAGCAAATAGGAACTGCTAATATAGAGCCTAGTATAAATCTTCCTTTTTTTAGATATAAATTTCTGGATAGACCTACAAAATACACTGCTATAAGCATACAGCAACATATAGAGCAATACATTACACTTACAGATATATTGTGATAAACGCTCATATTATAATATATACATATATAGAATCTATAGTTATAAGAATTCTAGATACGGATATATTCTTATATCTTACAGCAAGAACACCAGATGTACTGATATATATAAACCTATATACTCACAAATATAGGTACATATATAGCAACACACCCTTTCCCTTCTTTGCAAATTGCTGTATTTGGTCTAAGATTGAAAGTAGAATATACTTGGCCAGATTAGAAACTCTGATTTCAGTTAATCACCCACATATTAATAGAAAGTTGTTTATTAAACATACATACATTCTTCTTAGAATACTAAGATGAAAACTGCATCTTTTCGCCTCTATAATAGGAGGCTATCTCTCTGAGGTCACAATCTTAAGCTTAGCAACAAAGATAAAAGGAAAAACTCTAGAAACTTTAAAGAGTCTCTGACACCATTGAAGAGCAGGAACAAATGGAAAACTTATATCAGATTAAGAAAATATTAATAACGAATGAAATATTCCTTTAAAATTGAAAAGGGACAAATGTCAGGGCAACTAATATGAGCGGACACAGGTCTTTTGGCTTCTAGTTTTTTGTAAGGCAAAACATGGCAGTGTCTGCAGAGTTTCAGAAAAGTAACAGCCTTTCAACACGTAATGATTCTATATTTGGGAGATAAAGATTCCAAACTTCTAAATGGACAAGGTCTTCAAATAGGGATACGAACTCCTCATATATACACATTCTTAGATTCAAATTTCTTCCATGCAAATAGATGCTATAAAATTCACTAGAATTTTCTTAATACTGCTCCCTTCTTATCAAGGCTGTAAGATTCAGAGGTAAACCATCTTGGTAAGAAATGGCTTTCCTTTAAGCTTTCAGTTCAGCAGAAAAGGTAAGAAACAGAATTGTTTGCCCATGGATCTCGTATTTTGAAGTCAAGACAGATTATCCTGGTCTTGATTTCAAAAACAGGACCTTTTGCTTATTTTCTTCCTTATTATTCCCGCCTTTCCAGAAGGTATACATTTCACCCTGTTTCTCTTTGTTGATCTTTCCTTGACCTTTGTTTTGGTCTTTTATTTATTACCCCACTATATATATAAATATATATATTATATTTATAGTTTCTTTTTCTGTCCAGTTTATGTTATCCCTTCTCCTTTATCATATATACTTATAAGACTACATATATGCAAATTATTATTAATTCTTGTTATTTTCCCCCTTCTTTTATTTTTTATTTTTTGTTTTTCCTTTCCTGGATATTGGTAGGACAGTTTCTCCCTCTTTCCTTCTCTATGCATACCTTCTTTCAACTCATTTCCTTTTATAGATTATATAGGTCAAATTAAAATTTAAGGATATCGTGGCAAGTAATTGAATCAGTTCTATTTAAAAATCCTGTTGGCTTAAAGAATTTAAAAAATGGAGATAAAATAATATTTTCTAACCAAATCAGAAAAGATATAGAAATAGTATTTGGAGTTGAGAATTGTGTGCAGGAAACAGGTTTTGGGAATCAGCAAATCAATAAGAGCATCACAAAGGTTTTAAAAAAACAGAAAGCTTCATGGTACAAAACCTAGAACTATATTACTCCGAAATCCAGAGACAAATTGTATTCAGCAAACGGCCTAGAAATTAATACCAATAAAAGAAATGAAATATTTTATAAAAAGATGTAAATGAAGGTATGCCTTCATAACCACTTGTAAATGAGGGAATGCCCTCATAAAAATTAAATTGTAATGCATTTTTTGGACCTAAGGTCCCAGGCTAGACTGGAGGTTTTCTTCTCCATTCTTTCCTACCAGTGCCTGAAGTGAATGGAAACTCTGTAATCTGATTTTTTGTACTTAATAAAATTACGGGCTTCAGCCTTTTACCTATCAAAAATATATATATATAAAAATATTAAAAATAAATAACATATTAAAAATAAATAAAATTATAATAAATGTAAATATTAATAAGTTTAAATTTTTAATTTAAATAGTTAAAATCGTTAATTTTAAAATAACACAGGTTAAATTTAATTTAAATAGTTAAATGTAATATTGATACATGATAAATTTAATAATTAAACAAATATTAGTACTAAAAATTTATAAAAGAAAATAAAATGATACTAAATGTTAAATTTTAATGTAAAAGTCCAAAATAAATAAAATAATGTTTACAAACTCTCTCATAAAATATATATACATTTAATAAATTTTATATGACAGAAAAAAACCTCAATTGAGGAAAACAAAAACATAGATTAAAAAACTTTAGAAAAAGAAACCAAAGGTATGATTTTTTCAAAGCATTAAAAGTGTCGTCAAAGAGCTATCATTTTTTATCTGCGGAATGGCTGTCAACTTTCACACCTCAGACATGCGGACTGTCAAAATTGTTTTCCATTTTTTCCACCTTGCTAAATATTCCGACTGACAAATTTCGTTGTTGGCTTGGTAAATATTCAAACTGTCGAATTTTTAGACTGACGAATCATATGAGAGATTGTTTTGATAAAAAAGTTTTCAGTTTGCTACAGACTGGCGATTTTTTTGGGAGAATATTTTAATAATCATGCTCACCATCTACGGTACAAATTTTAAGGCGAATTTTTCCAATTTTTATGCCAAAATCTAATGTTCGCGAAATTTGGAACTTCATGGTTGAAATTCAGCGAACCCTGTGACTTAGGTGATAACAATAAACATTCTTTTGTGGATAAATTTTGTTCAGCTTGAGGAGAAGAACTATTAATTTGCATAAACTACCTGATTTTGCAAAGATTTGAAGTGATGCAAAATGGATGTCAAAATGTCAAAATGGGACACACGCCAGCCATTAATCATCAAGGCTTTTACAATAGAGACCCACAGTCAAATCTCTAGGAGACAATATATGCTAATGTGTACAAATATTGAGAGATGAAATTGAAGCTATTGAGTGTTGAAATCAAGTAAATTACCACATTTAATTTGGCAAATGACCCACCAAATATATGAGGCTATGTACAAGCCCTACGTCAACATAATAGATGAGATACCCATACACTGTAGCATAGATGCCAAAGTGCTCCCTGTAAGTGGAATTTACTAATCAGGAATAAAAAAGAGTTTTTGCATTCTATTTATCATGGGCATTCGGAGAAAAAAAAGGATGCATCATATCAAAAACAAAAACCAATAGTGAGTGTTTAAAATTTATATTTTATAATGTTTTCAAGCAGTTTTTGTATTTGTTGTACAATTCAGACATCAAACTGAAGTTTTGTAATAACCACCCTCGATTGCTTTTGGAAACATGTTAGCTTTCAACTGAAATGAAATGTATAACAACTTCCTTTCCACTTTCTGATCACCCAGGCCCCATAAACGGCAAGGTGAGAGCAGTGTTCCAGATTACAAAGAAAAAGTGCTGAAAGAAAGGCATCCGCTGGCAAGCCAGCCAACCACTTATTCAGTGGGATGCATACAATACAGAAAAGAAAACATCCACTACTTCAACGGGAATTACAATGGCACAACCACTTTTCAATGGGAAAGCTTACAACTAGAAGTAAATAACAAGCTCTCTCCATTCATCCAATAATGAGTGAATACAATATACCACTTTTCAGAGGGGTGAGTACCAACTATAATCAAAATCAACTTACTGGCAGTACAACCATCCACTTTACAATATAAATGCTCAAACAACTGCTAATAACACCCCCCAAGGTATGCCAAATATTAGAGATAGTTCACCCAAAAGTGGAAATAACAGTAACATTATACCTTGTGTGGGTGGTTGAGCAGTTATGAGCTGATGCAAATCTGCTACACCTATTGTTGGTGCAGTATCAAATCAGACTGCCATGCTTGTACATACACAAGTAACATGTATGGGAGCATATAATCATGTCCAAACTGCCAATGACTGAAAGTTTACTTCTCAAACTCTCTAGTGATGCATTAAAATTGACTCCAATGCTTATTGATTTAGGAAAAGAGGAGTGTAGGTCTAAAACAAGGAAATGGCAGCAAGTATTGCAGGTTGGGGTCATAACCAGCAGCATATTACATTATATATCAACTTCTCCACCTCCAATGATCATTTATATTAGCTACAGGGTCAAGTCGACCTCAAACAAAATATTTAAACCCCCAATGTTTAGTGTTTCAAGGACAGATTCCAAAACAATACAGCACTGTATAGCCTAGCATAGGTCCTGGTACGGCCCAATAACAATCAGCTCTCTCTAACATCAGTACAGCCTGCATATAGCATTGACAGTGGTGATTATTTCCAATCAGCAACAAAGGAAAAGGATTACCCACAATAATAGCGACCCAATCTGAGATAGTGCGACCTGAAATTGCACAACCCGACAAGGTATTTCTTCAATCGCCCAAAGTTTCCATAACAAGTACTCCAATAAAAAATCATCACAAAACCTCAAGCAATCTCCACAAAAAACTGAAAACAACTCTCCAATATTTGCTATCTAAAACGTCAAAAACCTTCATGGATGGAAGCAACAAACTGAAACTTCAATATGCACAATGGTGATTCTTGAATGAAATCACACCCAATCTAGCTAGGGATCATCTCACAAATCGGAACCTGAAATTCTTAAGAGGGTTTCCACCCTCAAAACATACCAGAAGAACTCTTACATTCAATCCAATAGCATAGCAGTATTAATCAACAGCATATGCACAAATGAGCCCCCTCAACCTCCTTTTATAGTTTTTAACTTTTTGAAATCAAAATAAGCAATTTGAAATTACAAAATAATTCATTTATCCCTCAAAAGATCTTTTTAAATTATAAAACAACTTTCATGTGCAAACCCCCTTCTTTTTCCCTAGGCATCCACTTCTGAGGGGGATATAAAACAACTTAATTATAATATCACACTTAAACAAATATTTTATCAATTAACATTAGAAACTTAAGCACATATTTTAAATATTTCACCCGAGTTGCGAAAGCACTGCAACAATATTGAAATCCAAATCTGACAACACTATGATGAAATTGAAGCAGTGGGAAGATGCTCTGAGTCAACTCAAAGACTTACTAAAAATAGATGTGCTCTCTAAGAAGTTTGGAGAACAGCCCACAAGTCTGGAAACACTTCTATAAGTGTTATTTGATACATACTGCTAACTGGGCTCATTGCCATAGACAAGAATCTTGAAATACTGAGCCTATACTCTCCAAGATCTTCAAGGTCCCCTTTCCCTTCCCAATTAACTTACAAGAACTTAATAGGCTAAATGTCACCAAACTGACCAGGCCTGAGAAGGGAACATTACAAGTTTAATCCCACAAAATGTTTCAACAACTTAAAACACATAACAAACAAGTTGGAATATTAGCAAAAATTCTGGTGTTGTGACCTACCCTGCTTGTGTAACATTACGTTTCAAAACTACTCATAATTGACAATAACACTAACAAGGGGGCACAGTACTTCTAGTTCTTGCCATAGATTTAACAATATAGTGGCAAGTTATCATACTAATTTTGATTTTATACAATTAAATTTGTAATGAATACATAAAATGCTTCATCTACTAGACTACTAAACTGGCTAATACACTTCACAAAAAGCTGCGATTGTATAGAAAAGAACAGAGTTCTAAATGCATAAAACAAGGTTAGTAAAGTGACATGGTACAATAGAAAAATAAAAACTGCCAATTTGGTTCATTATTTATTCAATTTGGCTGTTTACATTGATAAGGTGTTGTTCTGATCCAATATGAGTAAGGTTTGTTTTGCAGGTGTTAGAGCCCATTTCAACTGACAAGAATAAATATAAGGCACAATTGATTGCATTTGTAGCAATAAACATTGCCATCTTCAAGAGCTCCAAAATGCTTGGTTAATAAGCCACATTTTGCTAAAGGTGATTCAGATGGATCCCAGTCTCAAAATATACACTGGTGGCAATAAAGATGCCATCTACATCAAATGTTGAATTCAGCAGTTTCTCCAGCTAGTCCATTGGGTGTTCATTTTTCAGTGGGCATATGAAGGTGGCTTGACCTGTATGCAGCATTTATCTCTCGCTTTGTTTCACTTGACAATGTACGAAATAGTAAACCTGGCAACTCTTTTCTTTGTGCTTGTTCTTAGATCTTGGTAAACTGATCTATGAGTGCTTCATAGACTTTGAACTGTTAAGACTTTATGAAAGAGTCTACCCCAAAGTAAATACAGATGCAGAAAATTCGTATAGTCTTATAGTTGCTTTATAATCTTTGATTTTCAGGAAGTACTAAAAAACTGATCTTCTAGCTGCTGCCACAAATGTAACAGCTGTGCCAACTGTAGAATCACTTGCTCATGCCAAAAATTCTCCGATTGAGGTATTTGGGACTCATCTGTAGTGCTAGCATTAGTGTGATATATTCTCTATTGCAAATTTCTACTTAAGTAGTTTATTATAATGCTTTCAAACTTGTTAGTGTGATATATTCTCTATTGTAAATTTCTACTTAAGTAGTTATTATAATGCTTTCAAACTTGCCATGGTCATATTTAGAATTTGGTGCAATTTAGAAGCTGGCAATTTGAACTAACATACCTGAAGAAAGTTTGTGTTGATGCTGGTGAATAAAAGTTCCAAACATGTTAAAAGTTGCAGCCATTTTACCTTTTTTATCTGTGAGGTCAACATGGAACACTTCATGTCCACTATGGTTGTCCAATATAGTTTTGTAAGTGACTGCATATACCTAGAAATTGTCTCTCAATGATTCTGCTGTCATCAATCCAATTCCCATCGACATACTTAAACTAATTAAATCTTATTTATTTAATTAATTCCTTGATTTATCCCCTAATATTAATTAAATAATTTTAATTATTTAATTAATACATCTGATCACTCTTCTGACATAAATTGAATAGATCAAGACTTATCTATTTAAGCCCATCATACACATTCCAAAAAATTAAATAAATCAATTATATTTATTTAATTCCACCTTTTTCCTCTCATAATTATATTTATTTACTTCAATCTTTTTCCTCTCATATCATTAGTACACTAAAGTTGATTAAATAATCTAACAAATTATTTCCAAAAGTCAAAGCACAATTAATTTAACTAATATGATCCATTTCCCTAAAATGCATGGCCAAAGAAAAGACTTTTGTATGCATTTATCACATCCATTCACTTCTCCAAAAATTTTATCATTTAATATCATCCACCCATTTCTCCAAAAAGATCCTAACCCTTTATATAGACCTAAAAAAGGATTATTTGGTCTCCCAAAAAGGTTCTTTAATCTCATCCCTCAATCCTTTTAGAAGAAAATCTCATCCATCGAATCTCTCTGGATCTGAAATAACCCCAACAGGATTCAACCCAAATTTTTGCAATGTACTTCCAGGTAATTTTAACGAACAGTTAGTGTGCAGTAAAGTATCCAAGTGGTTAATGTCATTGCAGGTATGGTTTCAGTTTTGCATCTGAATGCTATTGTTTTTGCTTTGTGTTTTTGCTCAGCAATTGAACATAAATATTGACTGAATAATGAAGAAATCTATTTGCACACTTAGAAATGATAAGATCATCAAAGGGTAACAAACAGCAATACAAAAGGGCTAACCTTATATGTAAGAACTGATCTGACACTGACTTTCATAATGCTCAGAAATACGAATACTAGTTTATGAACAGCAGGACCTAATATGCCATTCTTAGAATTAAAAGCAGCAAAAAATGTGAATGTCTTGTTCATACGATAGCACTTGAAGTAAATCTCTTGAATATTCTGTCCAAGAATGATAAAATATCTGTAAATGGTTCCAAGACTCTGTCGGCATTCACAAGTAACACACAGACTCTTGATAGTCCTCAAGCGCCTTCACATAGACTCATGTCACAGATTATGGAGAAAGGTCCAGCGACTCCAGAATTAAAGCCCGGCAATAACAAGAATGGTGCTTATGAAACTCCCAACAAAGGCAGCAAATTATAATGTCCCCAGCTGGAACTTTACCTGATTTACCCTAAAATTCCCAACTAGGGTTAGGGTTGTGCTTGGAAATGACAATGTACAATGTCCCTACTAAGTGTTAATGTTATTGTAGCTATGGTCGGATTCCTTCAGACTGACATAGATAACATAAATGTTGTGATAATATAATTATTGTGATATAATAATTATATTGATAAATTGTGATAATATAATTATTATTGTGATACAATAGTTATATTGATAATATAATAATTATATTATCATTGTGATAATATAACTATATTATAATAATTATATCATAATTATGATATAATTATATTATAATTATGATATAATTATTAAATTAATGGGGCCACATGTGAAGAGTGGTGACCCTTGGTGAATGGGCACCACCAATAGGTATAAAGGAAGATTGCATCTTCCTCTCTTGGCAATTTTAATAATAACACATATTCAACATATTTGATGCTCGGGGGAGACAATAGTGTATTGTCTATGGTTGGGAGGGCAAATCATTGCCCTTGGTTAACGAGCATAAAAACAATACTAAGAGGCTGCCAAATATTAATGATTTACAATCATCACTATCCATTTAAATCAGATTAAATTAATAAACGATTACTGATTCATAATACATACTTACGCCCTAATTCCTTATTTCTCTCCTAATCAATGACCTTAAGAAGGATGGTGAATTACTTATCCGTGGGCACTTGGAAACCAATCTACAAGTAGGCTCCCTCGAGGTTTCCGGAACACATATGCATACATATATTGGGACGTCTCCCTCAAGGATTTGTGATATATGTCCTTACCCCATCTTGGGAGTTTCCTTGGTGGTGTAATTAAGTATTCACTAATAACACTTTACTTAAGCTTACTTAAAATAATGCATTGCATTGTAGACACCTAGGAGTTTGCATCCTATTTTAGCACATTGTGTAGGAAAAATTCCACTTTAAGTCGAGATAGTTGTTATCTCTTTCCACTTTATGTGTGAGATCCACCTTTAGTGTTCTTATCACATTATCATCCTCTCATTGTTGCACATGTTTGCACATACTTTGTTGTACAATGGAGGATGATCCACCTTTGGTGGACATGTGATGCCACCTAATGTTGGTGATAGTTTATCTCTTGCATATCTCCTAGTTATCATGCATTGCCTATATATGGTTGGGAGGGCAAATCATTGTCCGTGGTTAAACGAGCATAAAAACAACATGGTATCAGAGCAAGGTTCGGTCTTAGGGATCTGCGAGGACGTGCAGTGGGTGGCGCTTTTGTTGGCATTCTCTTCCAGGCCACAAGGAAAACCTCACAGAGGATTAAAATCTCGGCGTCTTTATCATCTACAGGAACAAGGCTCACGGCCTTCGCTTCAATGCTCAATCTAGAATTACAGTTCAATTTTGTACTGACAGTGCCACTGTGTTATGACTGATATGATACCAAACTATGTTGATGTTGATCTATGAATTCCCAGGGCTAGCCGCGATCTCAAAAAAGAAGCTATGGGAGTCGCACATGCTCCGATCAGGAGTTAGCATCTCAAAAATATGCAGTTGCAGCTCTCATTGTAGGTCTAAGGATGATGCCAATGAAATCACTACTCGCCATGTGAAGAGAGAGCGTAGATATCGCCACCTTGAGATGGTTATCGCTATGGATACTCAATGAGAATACCACGATCAGATGAGAAGGTGCCACGGTCTGCGATCTGTATGATGTCACCACTAAATCACAATTGTGATCGAATGCTATGTGATGTGAGCAATGTGAAAATGTGTCGCTGATAGTTATCTCGGACTTCTGCCAATGATGAGATATCTTGCTATAATGTTGTTGGCTCTAAGAATGAATGTCGATCCGAGCTTGAATGATGTTCTCTGTCATATGGGTTGTTGGGATCTACAGGCTTCAAAGATGACTGCAGTGAGATCTTTGCGTAGGAGGGTCGTAAACAATTTTTTCCCAACTGTGGACAACTTGAGAGGGTTGTTGGCAGATCGGACTCCCAATCTATGTTGTCCGCATTCCTTGAATGGAGTATTCTCTGCGTGGATTTGGAGTATTTGCCTGAGAATGAGTGTCGCTCAGGTCCACGTTCTCAGCCTCATCAAACCGTGTTATTGGATCTGCGGTTGGGCGTTGCCTGTGTGAATCTTTGCAAGGGTCGCCGAAAATGAGCTTTGGCGATGTGTAACCGCGTAATCTACGCAGCAGTGGACGCGGGGGTAGTGTGACTCACAATCAGCAAATAAGGATTGTGATGTCGGTCTTTCAGTTATTGCAGAAGTCGTCGAATCTCTGTACTTTGCGGTCACTGGTTGATTTCAATCGCCTGTACAGTCTCCATGGATTTTGATGGGCTCGAGAAGTGAGTTGTCAGCTAGATAGGGTTTTGCCGAGACTATGCGAGGGAGGACCAAGTTGGCACTTTTAATATCTCCAATAATATTACTCGCACATTTGCCGGGTTGTGGTCTCCAGCGTTATTTGAATATAGATGCCCACGAAGAGCTTGTAAACACTGACCAACGCTAGTGATAAATGGCGAACCCTAGGCGGGGTGAAAGAGTTGTTGTCACCTTCACTTGGACCGCCTATTACGGATCTACCGATATTTGTCTGCGATGTGACTGCAGCAAGACTGACAGATTTGACTGCTAACAAATCACAAAGACACAAATACAAGAATTCAAGTAGCTAGGGATCTCTCTGCAAAGAAGAGGAATTGCGAGTCAATTTGAAGGATACATCCCACCTTTGCTATTTCTCAAGTGAACCTTTGCTTGCACTTCTCAACTCTAAGTCAACAGAAGCTCAAATTGCTAGGGCTCGATCTTATGACAATAGGTCCAAGGTGGTCTTGGATCTAGTACTTTCAGTCGTATGTGGATCATGCCATATAATGAGAGTCTCTTGGAGCAAGACATCTTCCATGATTGGGATCATATGAGCAGGGTATGCTTCCATGACAAAGGGAGCAGCTAAAGGAATTGCTTCAGTTGGCTTCCAAGGATCTTAGTCATATTGGTTCATAGGGAGTTTTACAAACCATTAGAAGCAACCTTGAATGAGGAGGTCAGGAGGTTGATGCAAGAACTTGAGCTTCAGAGGGAGCAGCTAGAGAGGATCTTGGTCATATTGATTCAGAGGGAGTCGCATCATCATGAAAATCCCTTGTAGTGTATATTTCTCTAAGATGGAGAAATATGAGGTGCCAGCCCTTGTTAATGCATTCTTCTCTATGAGAGAGAAGTTTGAGGGGCAAGCCCTTGTTAATGCACTCTTCTTTGTGAGGAAGAAGTTGAGGTGCAAGCCCTTGTTAATGCATTCTTCTCTATGTGAGAGAAGTTTGAGGTGAAAGCCCTAGTTCCACCCTCTAGGAGTAGCCATGGTGGATCCACCTTCTGGGAGTAGCGATGGTGGATGTCATGTGAGAGAATCCATGACTTTACACTTGTGTTTAGTCACCCTCTGGGAGTAGTCATGGTGAACGTCATGAAGAGATGACGACATCACATTGAGTGATTCCGTGATGAGCACTTGTGTTCATTTGTATTTCCATTCATGGGAGTAGCCATGATGGACCCACCCTCTGGGAGTAGCCATGGTGGATATCACTACATAACTCAGATATCGAGAAGGATTCCTCCCTAGCCAAGAGGGAGTGTTAATGTTATTGTTGCTATGGTCGGATTCCTTCAGGCCGACATAGATAACATAAATGTTGTGATAATATAATTATTGTGATATAATAATTATATTGATAAATTGTGTATTATATTGATAAATTGTGATATAATAATAATATTGATAATATAATTATTATATTATTATTGTGATAATATAACTATATTATAATAATTATATTATAATAATAATATAATCATTAAATTAATGGGGTTGCATGTGAAGAGTGGTGACCCTTGGTGAAGGGGCACCACCAATAGGTATAAAGGAAAATTGAATCTTCCTCTCTTGGCAATTTTAATAATAACACATATTCAGCAAATTTGATGCTCGGGGGAAACAGTAGTGTATTGTCTATGGTTGGGAGGGCAAATCATTGCCCGTAGTTAAACGAGCATAAAATCAACACTAAGAGGCTGCCAAATATTAATAATTTACAACCATCACTATGCATTTAAATCAGATTAAATTAAGAAACTATTATTGATTCATAATACATACTTAAGCCCTAGTTCCTTATTTCTCTCCTAATCAATGACCATAAGAAGGATGGGGAATTACTTATCCGTGGGCACTTGGAAACCAATCTACAAGTAGGCTCCCTCGAGGTTTCCGGAACACATATGCATACATATATTGGGATATCTCCTCAAGGATTTGTGATATATGTCCTTACCCATCTTGGGAGTTTCCTTGTTGGTGTAATTAAATATTCACTAATTACACTTTGCTTAAGCTTACTTAGAAGTTAATGCATTGCATAGTAGTTTCCATTGTAGACACCTAGGAGTTTGTATCCTTTCTTAGCACATGGTGTAGGAGAAATTCCACTTTAAGTGGAGATAGTTGTTATCTCTTTCCACTTAATGTGTGAGATCCACCTTTAGTGCCCTTATCACATTATCATCCTCCCATTGTTGCACATATTTGCACATACTTTGTTGTACAATGGAGGATGATCCACCTTTGGTGGACATGTGATGTCACCTAGTGTGGATGATAGCTTATCTCTTGCATATCTCCTAGTTATCATGCACTACCTATATATTCAGGCACATCTACTTTGTACATGTTGATTATCATTTGATTATTGATCATCATTGAATCCAGTCAATTGAGGATCATATCATTTTGTCTCTCTTGTTTGTGTTATCTATTGAGCTTCTAGATCTTGGCATTTTCATTCGTTGCCATGGCAAATTCTTACATGGTATCAGAGCCATAGGAGTGTTCATTGCATAGCGATTGGAGAGTTTTTTGCTTCAAGTGTTGGAGGGCTACGATTCAGATCTAAGATTCAGATCTAAGTTACTAACAGCTTGTGGGAGCATCTAGAACAAGATCTGACCTCACCATTGCGTTCGAGTGGCTGTTCCGATGAATTTTGACTATAAATTTGCCTAACTTGGGCAAAAGTCAAATCTGAGGCAAATTTTTTTGACAAATTGGACCCATACGGATCCGATCTGCAATGGGTACGAAGTTTTCGGAAAAAAAATTCCATTTTTGGATGTGTCGTTAAATACAATATTTCGTCATTTCTTTTCCGCAAAAACATTTGGGTTTTCGAGCTCTTGCCCTTTGTATTTTTTTGTCAGTGTCTACAGATCAGGCAACAAAATCTGCACAAAGCCTTACGCAGTCAAAATATTCTAGATCGAAAATCTGGTCCGAGACCCCATCTCCCGATCCACCGACCCGCGAATCATTTTACCTTCAGGCGAGTTCCTTGTTTGCAGTAGTTTCGTGGAGGGAAAGTTATAAACATTGCAAACACCCACAGTGTTATGCATGTGGGATCATTTTTAGATGAGCGCGGCAAGTTACAAACTCACCGCACCGAGCTCAGACTTCCCCCGCGCTATCACCTCGACGCCACAAGCCTAAGCATGAGACCGAGCACACTGCGCTGACTGCTAATTGCAACCGAGCCGCAACACATTACCACCACACTCGCCGAGCTCCCCGACTCGACAAGCTCCCACCTGAGCTCGGAGCTCAGGCAGAACTTCGTTTTGCAACTGCCATCCGAGCCCAGTCATCAACGAGATGCCTCATTGGGCTCGGCTCTCCCGCAGACACAGACAGTCGAGTTGTCAGTGACACGTTAGAACAGAGACACGTCTCAGCCCTGCCACGTCAGCATCTGCAATATAAGAGGTGATGTCATATTTTTCAGCTTAAATTTGACGGGCATTTAGACTCCACTTTTTAAGGGTGTTGGTTTTCTCACGATGGCCATATAGTTGTCAATTTTAGCCTCGTATTTTGCTGACATCATCAAACTTGGAAATTTTCGGACCCCTCACGGACTGCATTTTCAGATTTGGAGGCAATTTTCAAAACCCCATAACTTGGTCATATGGACTCCTTTTTTAGTGCAATTTTTTTTTGGGGGGTAGCATCTCCTGAATTTTTCAGTGGTGGTGTTATTTTCAGGTTTTGGTGGGCAGATTTTGCAGAAATCGCAATTTTTGGTGACTGTTCATGTCCAATCCTTAGTTTTGCAACTTCACAGGCTTCGTTTGGGCTCATACGGACACATTTTCAGGTGCCATGTTGTTTGAAAGTGCATAATTCTGTCTACTTTTCAAATCTGCAACTAGTTTGCAGCCATTTTGGGCAAAAATATCACTTTCAGGTCTAGGTCCTTTTTTGGCCATTTATGATCCTTGTAATAATAGGATTTTTGTTTGATCCTTAGCAGTATTGATTTGAGTCTATATTGGCCTCATTGAGGTGGTTGTAATCATCAAAATCAGAAGTCCACTTTGACCCATTTTGGCAAGTGGCAATTGTACACGCACTATATATAAAGTGCCAAAATCATCATTTTTTTTGGGGGGAGGGGAGGGAAGGGGGGTTCTTTGATTGAGTGAATTTGGGGGAGTATCTTGTGTGTTTATGTCTCTTTCTCTCTTGTGCACTTTCATTTTGCATCATGGGTTCACTTGAATTTCCAAAATTAACTCCACATAACTATGCAACACGGAAAGATAATGTATGGAGCATGTTAATGATGAAAGGTTTGAATCATTATGTGGATGGAACAATTAAAGAACCTTTTCATCATAATATAGATGATGATGCAAAAACGAAATGGAAAGTCAAATTATAAGGCTTTAGGAATTATGAGAACATGTGTTACCCAAGACCTCATGTTTCACATTTCACCCTTGGAGAATGCCAAGGAAGCTTGGGATAAACTTGCAGGTTTGAATGGTAAAGTGGATAAAGATAAGGGATTCACAATTTAGGCAGATCTTCTCAAATTGGATCCTAAGAACTTTGATACAATTCAAGATTTCATCAACAAAACCAATGAGCTAAGAGCACAACTTAAGGAGTGTGGTATTACCATAAAGGATGCACAGTTGATTCATCATATGATGGAAAATCTTCCTTCAGAATATGCAGCTTTTGTTTCAAGTTACAATACTCCCAAGTTGACTATGGGAAGTGCCTTCACCTCACCATCATTTGAATCATTTGCAAAAATGTTGATGTTGGAACAATCAAAATTGATGAGTATGGGGGTTCTCAAGTCTTCAAAGTCTATGGCATTGGTGGCTAATAATGGGAATCAAAGGAATCAAGGTGGAAAAGATTCCAACAAGAAGCAAAAGTAGTGGAAGGCCAAATCACAATCAGAGACGCATCAATCTTCCTCCTCACAACAAGGCAAGACTTTTTCCAACAAGAAGGGGAATAATTTTAAGGAGAGACCACCTTGTGCATATTGCAAGAAGAATGGTCATGATGAGCATCATTGTTTCAATAAGCAAATAGATGAGTTGAAAAACTTACTAAAGAGGAACAAAATTGATTTGCCAAATGCCTACAAAGAGAAGGATTCATCACCTTCCACATCAAAAGGAAAAGGGCAAGCATTTGTTGAAACTACAAGTTCTTCAAAGGAATGGATACTTGACTCGGGTGCCACTCATCATATGGGTTCTTCAAAGGAGCAGTTTTCTTCATTGGAGCCCATCTAAGGTACCTCACATCTTTGTAGGGGATGATACTCAAGTGGAAGTTGAAGGGAAAGGACAAATTGAGATGGAAAATGGAGAATTCAAGGATGTTCTTTATGTTCCTAACCTTAGCACCAATCTCCTTTCAATTTACCAAATCACTCACTATAGAGGTGGAAATAAAGTTGAGTTCCTTCCTAATTCAGTTGTGGTGAGAAATCTTAAGGATGATTCAATGGTTGCAGTGGGTAAAGCTAATCATGACACAAGGCCTTATTCTTTCTCCCACTTTGTGCCTAAGTCTCCTTCACATGCCTTGTTCACAGATACAAATTCACAAAGTAAATTATGGCATGAGCGGTTTGGACATCTTGATTACCGCTATCTTCAGCAGCTTAGCTCAAAACATATGGTCAAAGGTCTACCTACAATCAACTTTTCTAAGGGTAAATGTTCAAGTTGTTCAATGAATATGCATCTAGAAGAGAAGTTTAAAAAAGGGAAGTCTTGGAGAGCATCAGTTGTTCTTGAGTTGGCTCACAGTGATGTAGCAGGCCCCTTTCCAATGACATCTTTCAACAAGGCTCGCTATGTCCTCACCTTCATTGATGACTTCTCATGCTACACATGGGTCTATTTTCTTGGTCACAAAAATGAAGTGTTTGACAAGTTTCTCACCTTCAAGGCTCACGTTGAGAAGCAATCAGGACAAGCCATCAAGGTTCTACGAACAGATAATGGAAGGGAATATGTGAACTCAAGACTTATGGACATTTGTACACTTGAGGGTATTGATCTTCAGAATCCAATTGCATTCACTCCACAACAGACACATGTTGTAGCAATGAAGATTAGAAATCTTAAGGAAATGGCAAACTACATGATTCAAGCAAAGTCTCTTGACCCATCACTTTTGATAGAAGCTATAAGTTGTGCCAATCACATCCTAAATAGAGCTTCTCATAAAGCCTTAGATGGAATCACTCCTTTTGAGGCTTGGTGTGGAAGAAAACCGGTTGTGAAACACTTCAGAGTCTTTGGTTGTCCAGCATGGGCACACATATCTTCACAAAAATGCAAGGCATTGGAACCTCAAACTAGGCCTTGCAAATTCATTGGATATGAGGAAAGTGTTAAGGCATATAGACTTATGGATCCTGAGACACATGAGATTTTCATAGAGAAGAGTGTTCACTTTGAGGAAAGTTCACCTAGCTTAGCCTCTACTCCTCCACGTACTTCAAACATTGTGGATAGTGATGTTAGTGACTCAGATGTGGATAGTGATGTTAGTGACTCAGATGACGAATCTACCTCAACCCTGACTCGCAAGATTACACCTTTGCTTGGTCAAGTTAAAGTTGAGGATACTCCTTCTCTATCTTCTTCCAATAGACCTCGTTGGGTTCGACGGACTCTTGATTCAGCAGGTTCAATTGTGGGGGATCCTTCAGACAGTCGAAGGACAAGGTTACAGCATCAACAATTTCCACATGCATACATTGCTACAGTGATGGGTCCATGCAATTAAGTAGAGTTGGGTACACCTTGTCTTCCAATTACAGCATCAGGAGATGACTACTTGACAGACATTGCAGGTTTGTTTGTGGAGTCCTACATTGCAGATATGGGAGACATCATTGATGATATACATCTTCTCTTTGATGAGGATTATCCTTCTTCAGTTGTTGCGAGGGAACACTCTGACCCTCTTGTCCATTCTCCACATGATCAGTCTTTCAAGGTTGATGTGATTGTGGATCCTTTATGTACAGTAGTTGGAGGAGGTCTCTTTATCTTTAGGGGAGACACTTGGTTCTTTGGGACATGTTCTATATCCATCCTCATTAGATCCTGGCCTGTTCTTTTCAGCAGTTTTGGAAGGGGCAGCCTTCGTATCAACATGAGGACAATCGAGCAAATTTTAGAGACATCATACATCTTGAGGTTTCTTCCTACAGATTGGGGAGGCCTCTCTTATACACCTATGGTATTGTTTCTTCCTAAGGGGAGGAACGTTGTTCAACATTCATGGACCAACTTCTACATTCATCTTGGAGCAGCTATCATTGATGTACATTCTACATTGAGCGGGGTCTACTTTGTCTCTCCTCTTCTCTCTTATGGGGGGACTTTTTCCTCATATGGGGTTTTGTCCTTCTCATACTTCTTTGTTATTTCTCTTATGTATTCATCTCTCTTTTTCGGGGGGAGTTCTGTCCCATGAGGTTTTCTCCCTTTCTCCGCTTTATGAGAGATTGCATTGCATTTCTTTTGTACTTGCATATTGTACATGGGTACCTAACATGGCCCAGTAGCCGAGACCCATCTTGCATTGTCATCTAGCATTGTGAGCTTAAGAGCATTCCCCTAAGTTGCACTTAAGGGGGGGTGTTGGTGTAATTAAATATTCACTAATTACACTTTACTTAATCTTACTTAGGATAATGCATTGCATAGTACTTTGCATTGTAGACACCTAGGAGTTTGCATCCTATTTCAGCACATGGTGTAGGAGAAATTCCACTTTAGGTGGATATAGTTGTTATATCTTTACACTTTATGTGTGAGATCCATCTTTATTGCTCTTAGCACATTATCGTCCACTCATTGTTGCACGTGTTTGCACATACTTTGTTGTACAATGGAGGATGATCAACCTTTGGTGGTCATGTGATGCCACCTAGCGTGGGTGATAGCTTATCTTTTGCATATCTCCTAGTTATCATGCATTGCCTATGTATTCAAGCTCATCTACTTTGTACATATTGATTATCATTTGATTATTGATCATCATTGAATCCAGTCAATTGAGGATCATATCATTTTGTCTCTCTTGTTTGTGCTATCTATTGAGGTTCTACATCTTGGCATTTTCATTCATTTCCTTAGGCAAATTCTTACATTCCTCCTACATTGTCAGGTATTACTCCATCTATCCTTGACAAAACCAACCTATCCTCTTGATGGTGTTAGTGAGTGATTAAGGAACCTGGAATACGCTATGTATATATTAATATCTCGTGTATTACGCGAATATATATATATGAGACTATATATTAGTCCCCTTATTCTTAATATCATTCAGATATAATATTCTATAGATCAGAATTGATTCATATATAAAGTACAGCACACTTTGTTGTCACACAATACTTGCCAGCACTATAAATAATTTACTTCCTTACTCTTCCATCAAGAGTATCAAATATATTTATAATCTCTTATCTTTCCTCTGATCCAAATCCCTCTGATCAGTAACCAATATATATTTTATAACCTATAATTCGATGCCTCCTCAATGATTTGGGAATGTCTTTATAAATATTGTACTAGCAATGACAAGCCACATTGCAAGAGTCATGACTTGTGTCTATTTATTATCAACCTTTTACTAATTGCAGCCCTTTATGTTCCCTTCATTCATAATCAGTGTTTGAAGGTTGTAATTGGTATAACTAATAATCAGGTGTACCTTCTCATAGATACATAAGAACTTGCATTTAGTTTTTGACTAATAGTTACAACTTACAATATCTTTGAATGGTTAATTCTTCAATTAAATTGAACGCACCATACTTGAACTTCCCTATTGATTACAATATTGCTGTCATTGGTCAATGTTCATAACCAAGAAGCCATTGCAACACAGGTATAGACATATCACATCCAACATACATTCACACAAACTAGTTCATTGAGAGGCAGGGCTCTACGTAACACTACATAATCCTTCCGGTGCCAAAACAATAGCTATTCCCTTCATTGTCACATATTGTGAGATCACATGGGAGTTTGGGAGAGATCCTACCATCTCAGGAGTCGCGATATCTGGTTTTTCAGGTTGAATCTCTAGACATAGCTAGGAGCACGTCGTATTTGCAATACTGGTTCGACACTAAGTAACTATTATTTTGTTGATATTGGGACAATCCCTATTTGAGGATCCCAACGGCTACCAATGACAATCTGCTCATATACAGGAGACTCTATTCCTCACGGGGCATTGGAGAGTATATGGTTGATATAATAATTGTTTGAATCTTTAGATTTATTATCTCATTCTTGTCTCTCTCAGAGACTTCACAAATTTGAGATACTTAATTGTTATAATTATATTATATTTATTATCATTTATTTTTTATATCTTAATTATTATTATTATTTATTATAAACCCTATTTTAGAAAAGGGACATCACACAAATAGCCAATGCAGTGGCCTCTCAGAACCACAAAAGGAGGCAACGCAATAGCAGATATAGTATCGGCTCAGTCGTTGTGAGCATAGGAGTAAATTGTTCCCACAAGGTGTTCAATATCCAATCAAGATTTACACCCATTGCTACCTCCACAAATAATAAAAGCCACGACAAGGTAGAAGACCTACGACTTTTGAATGAGTTTCGCACTCTCAAAATGGGTGATTACTACAATACCCAACTCCCACTTTAATCAGTATGTTGCTTGTTTCATCATGCTAGAAGAAATTATTTGGCATTGATATCGCCCACTTATTTAAAGACCATGTGTGATGTGCCCGTTTTGAAATAGGATTTAATAGTAAATGATAACTGAACAATAGAATTTTATTAAATAAAGAATAATAATAAAAGAAAAAATAAATTAATAATATAATATAATCTATCTTTAATATAGTAATACATTAATAATAATATATAACTGAAATAATAATATAAATATAATGATTTATTATTAAAGTAATAATCATAAATAATAAATAATAAAATAGAAATATAATATAATATAATTACATAATAATATATGAATTAATAACAATACTAAATGAAACTAAAAATAAATAATCATATATTATCATATAACTTGAAATACAAATAAAATATAATTAGTAATTACAAGACCCGCGACTAAAGTCGCGACTCTCCTCTCAAGGATGCGACAACATATATATGGAGACAATCATCGACCAGGAAGGGGAGGTGGACAGCAAATTAGGAAATGAAATGAATCCCAATCAGCAATAATAAGGAAACAGACAAGACAAATAGAGCCCAGTCAGCGATAAGGAGGACAGTGAATTAAAAGACAAGAGAAATAGATCCCAAACAGCGATAAAAAGGAGCAGAGTTTACAATAACGAAAGAATAAATAAAGATTTGGACAGATACAAGTCAGCGGCCAGTCTCTCAAAGGAATAGTCAGGAATTAGGATATTGATTATTAATTCCAAGAGGAGATTGCGATCAATAATATTGGAGTAGGACATCGAAAAGGAGAAGTGAATAAGATACCAGTCAGCAAATCATAGCAAAGTCATCAACACAGTCATCAAATAGGACACATCAGCATTACACATTAATACAGGGAACTTCACCTGGTTGGTACGGGTTGCTTAAGGCCTGAGATACAATATAGCATAATTGTATTGTCACGATAAGTAATAGAGAACATCATATCAGTATATTAGACATTGCTATTTAATATATAGATATATCATCGCATATATTTATATTGTTTTACATCAGATAATCTCCATTACTTAGTCCAAGTGCAAGTATTGGACAAAGTAAGGGTGACAAGTTGAAGTAATTGTTCTAACCTTTGAGGTAGCCAATAAGGGGATTACAACTTATTCTGGTTTTCATCCTATTTGGCACATCACCAAATCATCATTGCACTGTTAAACAGATATATCAGACAGGGAAGTGAAAGAGTGATCGTTGCAATAGATCTCACTGCCATATCAGAGAAGGCTGAACTCTATATCTACACTCAACAGTGATTTTATAGAACATCAGCAAATGGAACAGGTGTCCTCTTTAGAGATTGTACATGCATATCATAAGCAATAGTGACTATTATCAATATACACATAAATACATACATATATAATCATCTTGCATACTTGTCATATTAGAAATAATAGTGAGGCAGCTGTTTTAAGCACTCATAAGGAGCATTAACTAAGGCTATAGGGAAATTAGTCTCTTGTAATTAAGTTTGCTAGGTAATAGTTCCATTGATTTTATCAGTACAAAAAGGGAACATTACAAGTGGTATCAGAGCATAATCCTGCCATCCTGTGAAGAACGTACATGCAAACGTATCAAAGGAGAGCAAATAAAAACAAGATGAACGAACAAATAGCCAATGAAATGAGGGCATTCATGGAACAAGCAAATCAGACAAACCAAGCGCTCCTCCAAGCACTACAAAACATGGGGAACTCAATTGATAGTCTTAGAAATTATTCGGCTAATGGGCGAGACATAAATTCTAATCACTCAGAGAACCATAATGGGCCTTCATCCTCTCAGATACCCAAACCCCCTTTCCTACCTAGAGAAGAGATATTTAGGGGAGAAGAAGAAATTGAACAACCCACCAATAGCACTGTAGATAATGCTAGAGCATATGCCAGTTTGGAACCAGAAATCAGAGAACTTATAACATTTAGGGAATTATGTAAGGGCCAAAAACAAGAAGCACCAAGAATGGCAAGGTTAAACCCAAATAAGGATTTAAAACATAAAGTGAACAAAGTAACCCTTCCAAACTTTGATGGGTTCGGAAAAAGGTTGGCTGCAAAAATTAAAAACTTACCTCACCCTTAGTCCAGTGACAGAGGAGGATGCACTCCGATTTGCTATCCTCCACTTAGAAGGCATAGCACACAAACGGTGGTACCATGGAATCCACATGCAGGGCCATCAAAACGTCACCTCCTATGAAGAATTTGCACAAAGGCTTATTAAAAGATTTGATAAAAGACACCCCCAAGACGACTTTAAAAAGCTAACTCAAATCAAGAAGCAAGAGTCAGTCAAAGGTTATATTGCCGAATTCCAAAAACTCTCAATTCGAGTTTCAGGGGTGGATGATAGACTAACTTACTTGTTCGTGGAAGGATTAAAAGATTCACTAAAAGGTTGGTAAGTGCTCTCAAACCAACATCTCTTGAAGATGCCATTGAAATAGCATTGACGCCAGAAGTTTCATCAACAAGCAATAGACCCTCAAGCAACCATACCAAACAATTTCATGGTAAGGATGAAAAGCATAAGCAGGAATTCCCAAAAATAAAATGCTTTCATTGCAATGAGAACTTTGAACGCGAACATGTATGCCAAGATGAGAAAGCTCAAAAACAACGAGAAGACTTAAGAAGGAAAAAGTTATGTTTTAGATGCAAACTGCCCTGGGAACCAAGGCATAAGTGCGGAAAAAGGAGTCAAGTTCATAGAATCGAAGCAACACTCGACGCAGAAACAGAAGAAATGCCACATAAGAAAATGAAATATGATCAAGGAAACCTCAACAACATTCAATCAAAGAATGGAGGTTAAAGTCAATGGAACTTCGAGGAGGTTCATTCCTAGTTGTGACAACAATTTGGAAATTTGTCTTAGTCGGTAATGTAGAAATAATGATTAACATATTTATGTGCTCTACAATGTAATTTTGATTATTATTATTAAATTTAAAGATATGAATTAATTAAAGAGGGAAAAGGGCTGCAATGAAGGGAGAATCGCTAGGGCACTCTATTGCAACAGCAATTAAGGGAGAATAGCTATGAGGGCACCCTATTGCTTTGCGATTAAGGGAGAACTGGTAGGGCACCCTATTGCAAGTACCTTTCCTACCGAACCTGCAATTAAGGGAGAATTGCTAGGGCACCCTATTGCAATAGCAGTTAAGGGAGAACCGCTATGAGGGCACCCTACTACCCTGTAATTAAGGGAGAGCTGCTAGGGCACCCTATTGCAAGTACCTTTCCTACGGAGTCTGCAATCAAGGGAGAATCGCTAGGGCGCCCTATCGCAATAGTAGTTAAGGGAGAACCGCTATGAGGGCACCCTACTGCTCTGTGATAAAGGGAGAACTGCTAGGGCACCCTACTGCTCTGTGATAAAGGGAGAATTGCTAGGGCACCCTATTGCAGTACTAGTTAAAGGAGAGACGCTAAGGACCTTTCTGATTTTTCTAAAACAAAGAAGATAAGGTATGAATAAGGAAGCAAGATAAGCATCCTACTAAGTAAACCCCCTAGCGTGGATAGACCTGTCAACGCGGCCAAGGGGGCCAATAGCCCTGCTCTTGAGCTTAGTATGAGATGTTCTTGGTCAAATTATCATGATTCAATCTCTATGAATCAAATTTGTTTAAAGAGTAATAATACTATGATCATTTTTGAAATTATATGCTAACTCGTGTTCACTTTGTTGCAGAATTTATAGTCACGAACACAGCGAAGAAATAAATTGTGTAAAACATTCCCCTAACCTTGGCTTATTTCAAATTGTAATTGTAAGGAGGAACCCAACAAAGCATTTATCAAGTGTATACTATGTGTCTGCTTCGTATCTTCATGCATTAATGTGTATACTTTGTGTATGCTTTGTGTCTTCATGCATCCAAGTTTATACTTCATGTTTCTATTATGTATGTTCATTTTTTAACTCTATATTCTCAGTAACCTAGAATAGACTGGGATAATCAAGGGGATAGGAATCGATTTTATCCAAATTGGATAACAAAGTTGCATAGCAACACCACTCACACTAAGAGGTTTCGTGTAAAAATTGACATTGCTTGAGGACAAGCAATTTTAGGGAAGGGCAGACTACGATGTGCCCGTTTTGAAAAAGGATTTAAAGAAAATGATAATTGAACAATAGAATTTTATTAAATAAAGAATAATAATAAAAGAAAAAAATTTAATAATATAAGATAATCTATCTTTAGTATAATAATACATTAATAATAATATATAACTAAAATAATAATATATTATTAAAGTAATAATTATAAATAATAAAATAGATATATATTATATTGTAATATAATATAATTACATAATAATATATGAATTAATGGGGATCACCCCGCACCGCAACGGATGTTGCGCACCCTCGTAAGAGGGAAGTCATGTGTTTGAGTCTCAACATGTTGATATGCTGGCTCGAACATTTCCCTGCCCACGCAACCCGAGGACAGGCTGCGCACATTTGACGAGGGAGCGATTTGGCAGAGTAACTGTTGGAAATTGATAGCATCCTTCAGATAATTAATATATAAAGGATACATATATGCACATATTAATGTATATGTAATTACTATTACATATATTTAATATATACATTATTATTGATATCTAATATTCGTTATCTATTATAGATATCATTGTTATAACATAATAATGATAATTATTAATTATCATTACTATACTATAATTGAATTGAAAATAAAATATAAATGTAAAATATAATATATAAATGATATCTATTAATTTGATCATATTATGATCAGCATATTAATAAATATCATATATATATTAATATTTATTATAATGTAAATGATCATGTTTATCTTCGATCACATAGTGATCAGCATATTAATAAAACCAACGGTTATGAAAAACCGTGTGCATAGCATATGGGATGTAGACTATATGTCGACGGGTTTAATGCGCCTGATTTAGTTAAGGATGGTCACGCCTATGATAGGCGTGACTCCTTGAGGAGTCACGTCTATAATAGACGTGACCCTTACATATTAACATATATATGCAATGAAACTAGCGACTTTCAAAGACACCGAAAGATACAAAAATCAATTAGTATAAGAAGTGTCATAAATACGAGAACATTCTGCAAAACAGTTATAATATAATATTCAGTACTAACATCTAATAGAAGTTTATCATTCTTTTGCATGGTACCAGAGCGCTGGTTCTGAAGGATCCAAGCGGCTGATAAACTTGAGTAATTAGATTTTAGATTGAATACATTACATTCCCAATGGAAAGCATTATCAGATTCGAGGATAGGCTTGAGGGAGCAGACAACTTTCAATCATGGAAGTTCAAAATCATAATGGATATAGAGTAACCTTTATGGATGGTAAAGGCTTGGCCAAAGAACTCTACTATCAAGAAAGCCCAAACCATAGGTAGAAGGCAAGGTTGTCTATATGAATTATGTACAGAAACAAATCAAATCTTAATTAATGAAATCAATAACACAAATGAGATATGGCATAGAAGACTAGGACACTTAAACTACAAAGCCCTATCTTCCATGAAAAAACTAGTCACTAGTTTACCAAAGCTTAAACAATACCACCCTGGTGCATGCAAAGGTTGTACTTTAGGTAAAAACACCAAAGGGGCATTTCAAAATAGTTCTAGCAAAACAGACAATGTAATAGAATTAGTTTATTCAAACTTATGTGGACCAATATCTGTTCCATCAATAGGAGGGTGTAAATACTATGTAATCTTTATTGATGATTTCTCCAGAAAGACCTGGATATATTTCTTTAAACATAAAGAATCTGAGGAGATCCTAAAAATGTTCAAAGTCTTCAAATCACTTACTGAAAAATTTTCTGGAAAGAAAATCAAGACCCGAAGGACAGATAACGGTAAAGAATATACATCGGACATTTTTAAGGAATTTTGCAAAACTGTCAGGATTAAGAGGGAGTACATTGTTCCTAACAACCCTCAACAGAATGGGGTTGCTGAAAGGAAAAATAGAACAATTATTGAAGCTACCAAGGCAATGCTTCTTGATCAAAACCTTGACACTTCTCTTTGGGCAGAAGCATCAAATACTGCAGTATTTATTCAAAACAGATGTCCACACTCCCACATCGATAGTAAAACTCCTGAAGAAGCCTTCTTAGGGACAAAACCAGACATCAGTAACTTACAGATATTTGGTTGTCCAGTATACATACATGTACCCAAAGAAAAGAGAACAAAGTTAGAACCATCTGGAAGGAAACGTATTTTTGTAGGATATAGTGAAACCTCAAAAGCATACCGAGTATATATACCTGGTCAAAATCAGATTGAACTAAACAGGGATGTAATCTGAGGAAGACATAGCATTCTCTAGGACTAGAAATTCCTTAGAACCTGAAATACATGCCTTTCCAGAAGAGGAACTTACACCTGAGATTCAGAGGGAGTATGCTGAGGAAGAAGAAAATGAGGAACAACTCTCAACATTAGTAAATCCCAAAAAGAGACCTCTCTAGGCCACTAAGATAATAGAAGAAGATAAGCCTTATGGAGCTCCTTCAGGGGCATTCAGGGAAAGTAAAAGACCCGCAAGGTTATCTAGTTATGTAGCCCTAATGAGTGAACTCTCAAAATCAGAACCTGCACAATGTTCCAGATGCTATTTAGCAGCAAGTATGGAAAGATGCCATGACAGAGGAATATCAGTCTATTATAAAGAATAATGTATGGGACATTGTGCCTAGACCCAAAGAGAAATCAGTGGCCACTTCTAAATGGTTGTTCAAGATCAAACATATTGCAGATGGCAGTATAGAGAAGTACAAAGCAAGGTTTGTAGCCAGAGGCTTTTCACAAAAGGAAGGGATTGATTATGAAGAAACTTTTGCTCTTGTTGCCCGATACACTTCAGTTCAAACAATCCTAGCCATTGCAGTTGCTAAAGGATGGAAAGTGCATCGGATGGATGTAAAGACTGCCTTCTTAAATGGAACCATTGAAAAAGAATACCTAGAGCAACCTGGAGGTTTTGAGATTCACAATTCCAAAACTCATGTGTAAACTAAAGAAAGCTTTATATGGACTTAAACAAGCTCCCAGAGCCTGGTATGAGAGGATTGATAATTATCTTATGAAGTTAGAATTTTCCAAAAATGATGCTAACCCAAAACTCTACTTCAAACTAAGCAAAGATGACATGTTGATATTGATCCTATATGTTGATGATCTATTGGTTACAGGAGAGGGTCACCTTATTCACCAATGTAAGAAGGATTTAGCCAAAGAATTTGATATGAAAGACTTAGGCCTATTACACTACTTTCTTGGCTTAGAAGTCTGGCAGAAATCAGATAGTATCATCCTGAATCAAGGAAAATACAATACACACTTGACATATTGAAGAGATTTGATATGTCGAATTGTAGACCAATGTCATCACCCATGGAAACTAACTTCCATAAGCTAAAGGAAGTAACAGCAGAATCTCCACCAGCATATCCTACTCTATACAGGCAGATAATAGGTTCCCTGATGTACTTGATAAATACCAGACCAGATATTTGCTTTGCAGTAAATGCTTTAAGTCAGTTCATGTGTGAACCTAAAGAAATTCATCTCATTGTTGCAAAGCATATAATGAGATATCTTCAGGTTACTCTGACCTATGGACTTAAATATGAAAAGACAGACTTGGACCTTCATGGATTCACTGACTCAGATTGGGTTGGAAGTGTGACCGATCGAAAAAGCACCTCAGGATGTTGTTTCAGTTTGGGATCAGCTATGGTATCTTGGATTAGCAGAAAACAATCTTCAGTGGCTCAAAGTTCTACAGAGGCTGAATGCATTGCATCTTCGATGGCTGCTAGAGAAGCAGTATGGCTCAAAAAACTACTTGTTGGGTTATTTGGTCAACCATTAAAACCAACTACCATCCATTGTGATAACCAGAGTTGTATCAAGCTATCAGTGAATCCAGTGTTTCATGCCAGATCCAAGCATGTTGAGACTCCTTATCACTATGTTCGAGATATGGTTGAAAGGAAAGTGATTCAATTGGAACATATAGTACAAGAGATCAAACTGCAGAAACTCTTACCAAAGCACTTCCTAAAGTGAAAGTTGATCACTTCAGGAAAAATCTTGGTATGATTGAAATGTAACTTTTGATTTGTATTAATATAATAAAGATGTTTAATGGGCTCATCCATCTTGTGTACATTTTTGAGAGGTGACGACTTCTTAGACAATGAACACTTGTAGTTGATGTTACAAGGTGACGATCTTGTAATGGAGATTTGTTATGGTAGATATTTTGATATGTCAGTGCACATACCATAACAAGGTTATATGTAAGGGGAATGTAATGTTCTCTAATTACTATATCCTTGTATCACGATCTAAGGTGATTCCTCATATCACAATCTAAAGTGATGTGAAAACTAGATATCACGATCTAAGGTGATGTGAAAACTAGGTATCACGATCTAAGGTGATTCATCATATCACGAATTAAGGTGATGTACAAAACAAGTATTATCTATATGATGATTCCTCATATTAAAATGATATCACAAGAAAGGTGGTATATGGCAAATTATCTTCCCTAGCTAAGAGGGAGTGTTGGAAATTGATAGCATCGTTCAGATAATTAATATATAAAGGATACATATATGCACATATTAATGTATATGTAATTACTATTACATATATATTAATATGTACATTATTATTGATATGTAAGATTCATTATCTATTATAGATATCATTGTTATAACATAATAATGATAATTATTAATTATCATTACTATACTATAATTGAATTGAATTGAAAATAAAATATAAATGTAAAATATAATATATAAATGATATCTATTAATATTGATCATATTATGATCAGCATATTAATAAATATCATATATATATTAATAGTTATTATAATGTAAATGATCATGTTTATCTTCGATCACATAGTGATCGGCATACTAATAAAGCCAACGGTTATGAAAAACCGTGTGCATAGCATATGGGATGTTGACTATATGTCGACGGGTTTAATGCGCCTGATTTACTTAAGGATGGTCACGCCCATGATAGGCGCGACTCCTTGAGGAGTCACATCTATCATAGACGTGACCCTTACATATTAACATATATATGCAATGAAACCAACGAGTTTCATAGACACCGAAAGATACAGAAATCAATTAGTATAAGAAGTGTCATAAATACGAGAACATTCTACAAAACAATTATAATATAATATTCAGTACTAACATCTAATAGAAGTTTATCATTCTTTTACAGTAACCAAGGTAAAGACGGCTAAGGAAATGGAGAAGGGTTGGCACCAGCGTGGTGGAGGCTTATTCGGCTAAGGTGACACTTAGCGGTCAGCAGGGTGTTTGGGAGACATAAGGAGTTGCAACTGGAGTGATAAGGTTTCGGTTCCTGCCGCGTGGAGGGAAAAGGTACTATTGGGAGTTATAAGGAGATTGGAGGCTATGCACGGACATATTGGAGCGATAAGGTGTTGTGGTAGGAGTGATGAGGTAGATTTGTGGGAGACATAAGGTGGTTGTCGACGCTTGGAGAGATAAGGGTGGACGTCGATATAGGTGGACTTCGCGCAAGGGAGATATAAGGATAGGCGCGATACCATTGGAGGGATAAGGATTGTAATAGGATGGCAAGAATGCCAATCAACTCTGAGGATGAGGTCCCTCAAAAATGTGGCCTCACTGGTTCATAGCTCCAGTCAAAAGCGATTACCGACCAAAAAAAAAAAAATATATAAATTAATAACAATAATAAATGAAACTAAAAATAAATAATCATATATTATCATATAACTTGAAATACAAATAAAATATAATTAATAATTACAAGACCCGTGACTAAAGTCGCGACTCTCCTCTCAAGGATCTGATGGCATATATATGGAGACAATCATTGACCAGGAAGGGGAGGTGGACAACGAATTAGGAACTGAAATGAATCCCAATCAGCAATAATAAGGAAACAAACAAGACAAATAGAGCCCAATCAGGGATAAGGAGGCCAGCGAATTAAAAGACAAGATAAATAGATCCCAAACAGCGATAAAAAGGAGCAGAGTTTACAATAACCAAAGAATAAATAAAGATTTGGACAGATACAAGTCAACGGCCAGTCTCTCAAAGGAATAGTCAAGAATTAGGATATTGATTATTAATTCCAAGAGGAGATTGCAATCAATAATATTGGAGTCGTACATCGAAAAGGAGAAGTGAATAAGATACCAATCAGCAAATCATAGCAAAGTCATCGACACAGTCATCAAACAAGACACATCAGCATTAAACATTAATACAGGGAACTTCACCTGGTTGGTACGGGTCGCTTAAGGCCTGAGATACAATATAGCATAATTGTATTGTCACGATAAGTAATAGAGAACATCATATCAGTATATTAGACATCGCTATTTAATATATAGATATATCATCGCCTATATTTATATTGTTTTACATCAAATAATCTTCATTACTTAGTCCAAGTGCAAGTATCTGACAAAGTAAGGGTGAGAAGTTGAAGACAAAGTAAGGGTGAGAAGTTGAAGTAATTGTTCTAACCTTTGAGGTAGCCAATAAGGGGATTACAACTTATTCTAGTTGTCATCCTATTTGGCACATCACCAAATCATCATTGCACTATTGAACAGATATATCAGACAGGGAAGTGAAAGAGGGATCGTTCCAATAGATCTCACTGCCATATCAAAGAAGGTTGAACTATATATCTACACTCAACAGTGATTTTATAGAACATCGGCAAATGGAACAAGTGTCCTCTTTAGAGATTGTACATGCATATTTTAAGTAATAGTGACTATTATCAATACACACATAAATGCATACATATATAATCATCTTGCATACTTGTCATATTAGAAATAATAGTGAGGCAGCTATTTTAAGCACTCATAAGGAGCATTAACTAAGGCTATAGGGAAATTAGTCTCTTGTAATTAAGTTTGCTAGGTAATAGTTTTGTTGATCTTATCAATACAATAAGGGAACATTACACCATGAATTGCATAGATGGCCACGCACCTATGTTCCACAAAGTTTCTGGGGCGGGGACATTTCAAGGGACAGGAATGTGTTTCCAGTACAGGTACGGTTCAGGGCCAATTTTTAGGGGACGGCTATTAAAAAAAAGGGGAATTTATATATATATATATATATATAGAGAGAGAGAGAGAGAGTTCAAATATGCATATCATAACATTGATAAACCATTCACCATAGACATTTTATAAGCTCAATACATAGCAAATTAACAAAATTCTAGAGCATGAGCTCACAACGCAGCAGTGGCTGCAAGCCCCAGTAACTGGGAGGTTCAATGTTCGAACCACGAGAATCTCCATTGTACATTTTAGCAAGGGCCTTAAAGAAGCCCTCCTTCACCTGAGTTGAACACAAAAAAAATAACATATTAAATAATGTTAAAACGAAATGAAGAGATAATCATAAGAGATCTACTTTTTCATTTGAAATTTAAATTGAAAACTTGAGATTTCAGATTTGAGACTCACCTCATTAGCAGATGGAGCCACTCTCCCAGGTCTTGGTGCATACCATTTTGGAATGAGAGCATAGGCTGTCATGTGGACCGGGGTGTTCATAATGTTCCACCATCCCATTACAATGGGCCTAAGATGCTCCTCATAAAATGCCAAAGTAGGGTCCCTGCTATGAATAGCTTGCTTGATCTGCCCAAGCATGCTATCAAAGGTCTCATAAATCTCTCCAAAATTAGGAGAGTCAATATCAGCATATCGAATGACCCGCACAATAGGCTTAATAAAGGAGCAAATGTATCTACAAGTGCAAGCAAGTTACAAGTTAAAAACATCAAGTTAGAAACATCTTAAAGTTTAAAATTCTTAACTCCTAAATAATAAAATCAGCAAATGCCAAAATAAAAAATAAAGTCCAAGGGGTTGAGCTCGATTGGTTACAGCTTTGGGTTTTCATTGTGGAGACCCGAGTTCAAATCCCCATAGGGACATCTTGTGTGACTCTTAGTCTTCTTAGTTGGTTTATGGTTTCTAGTGTGTTTGCTCGAAAGGAGTTGATATTTGTAAACGATCTCTAATATTTAAAAAAAAATCAGAAATAATTTATTTAATCAGCAATAACAATTTTCTTACCTCATTGTGGACCACCAGTCATCATCAAGGATTCTTTGCTTTCACACTTCTTTCCTCCGGTGTGCTGGACTCATGCCATCTACTCCACTTTGTATTGACTACCCTGGATTGTATGCTCTCCTAAACCTCAAGCATCCTCTCCCAACAAAATAAAGTAGCTAGCATATCTAGTCTCCACGAGCTTGAGGAATTGCTTCCTGAAAAATGTCCTAAACAATGCAAGAGATGTGTGATGGCTGCGAATAAATATTTGCACATCTCTAGCTTCAGATACCATTGTCTTTATCCAATCAATTTTCCCAATGTCCTTCAAGGTGTTGTTCAATGCATGTACACAACATAGGGTTCAAAAAATGTGTCTATAAGTACTCTCCACCATCAATCTAGCTGACTTACACACCCGAGTTGAATCAATGACTACTTGCACAACATTAGCGGGTCCAACCTCTTCTATAGCATCATTCAAAATCTGAAATTGGAAGGTTGCATCCTTTCTTTTCCCTGAACAATATATACCTCTAAGAAAATAAGAGCTCGATGTGCTAGTGACAATAAGATTGATGAGTGGCTGATCTTTGATATTGGTCCACCCATCCATGATGATGGAGCATCCTTCACTCAACCATGTTTGTCTCATATACCCCATCAAAATGCTCACTTTTGAATACTCTTTATCAAGAACAGTGGTGTGTCATTTTGTCTCTCCAGGTGGTACAAAACATAGATATCTTTGCACATTTGTTTATAATTTGAGGAACGTGACACATGGAATGGTATACCATGAGAAAAAAGAAACCTACCAATAGATGCTTTAGCCACCTCTTTTGCTTTCAAATTAAACAAATCAGCAACATTTGTTTCTCTTTTAGTCTTCTTTCCCTTTCCTTTACTAATAGTGGAAGTGGGTGTGGTTGTGCTACTCAAAGGCATACTAGTTTGCACATTCTCTATTGTAGTCCTTGTTTTTAATGCCTCCCCCTCCATGTGCAATCTAGTTGTCTCAAGTTTTTGCTCTTGTGTTATTTTTTTGCAAACTTTGACCCCTTGGCCACCTATCCACAAAAGATGGCAATAGACTCTAGTATAGCTCCCAAAATGATGTTTGTGGCACAAATGACACTCTCATTCCCTACTACCCCCCAAATTTCTTTTCTTATCCTTTTCTAGTCTTGTGGCAAATTGTAGGAGAGGTTTCTTGGGGTTGAATGCGCCTTTTGCAAAAATATTGAGCGCTTGGGAAGGGCACTCAAATGGGTTAGAGGTTATTGCATCTTCTACATGAACATCCACATCAGTTGAAGACCCCCCATGGCTGCCCTAGTACTAGGTCTTTTTCTTTGTGATGTTTGAGTTTCTTGCATTGCAACATCCATCCTATGACTATCACTACTTCCCTCACTCTCACTGCTGCTCATGTTTTCAGATTTTGCAATGTAATGTAGTGCTGCAAGTTTTTTAAAAAAAAGGTATTTCAATGTTTCATTCAAAATGCCCTCCCTATGTCATGAAAACAAATGAGAAATGAAAAAAATGGCAACAAAGTTGAAATAAACAAAAGGAAAATGAAAAAGATACCTGGAATGAAGAAAATATGATGGCAAAACCTCCTCTTGCAACTCCAAAATGCAAATTTTCCTCACTGCTGCTGCTCTATGTTTTTCCTCTCAGCAAGTATGGTAAAAATGAGAAGTAAACTTACCCTTTTTGTGTTTCAATGGGCCAAATAGGGTTTCATATATTTTAGTCTTTTTCAACCCATGTGGGACACGCATGCTCAACCACAATAAAAAAACAAAACCTTTTTTTTATGTTTTAACATTACAAATGTGGGTTGGGCCGTCAAGGATGGCAATCTATCCCAGGGACGGACGAGGGATGGCAATGTCGTCCCTAATACAGATCTCGTCTCCAAGTTTCCTGGCAAAAAAATTTGCAGCTTCAGGGATGGTACCCGAACTTTGCCGAAAGGGGATTGGGGGATGGCAAATTCTCGTCCCCATACTGTCCCCGAGACAGGAAAAATGTCAGGGACGCATCCCCGTGGAGCTTAGCCACGCACTAATTACTTATGGCAATAATAGATCACAAATTTATCAAAATGACTCTAGCTAAGGTTCGTGGGTGAATTAATTGAATGATTTCACTTATCAATTCCTTCTCCTCTAAAACATTTTTGTACCATGTTAATGTTTAGCCAGATAAATTTTGTTGATATGCCAACATTACCAATTTACCCGATAATTTGCATTCAAACATTCAAGCCAAGGCTCTTAAGAGATTAGCCGTCCAATAAGGCTATTGCCACGATTAACGTTTTGCCTCCAAAATAAATATTTATTTACCAACTTTATTGACCAACCATTATATGATAATACCTATGCACCTTGAATATATTTTCTCACGCAATTTACACAGTTCATTCATTCAAACTGAAGTGCCAAATGGCAAAGCGTTGCATTTACTTAGTTGTTTTACTGTTATTTGGGGACAATTTAGACTTTACACTGCTAAAGCACTAGACCGGACAGAAGCGATATTCTCAGAGTTAAACCTAATAGGATTTAGTTTCTATATTCTTCTAGACTGAATGACTAAATAACAGGCCTCGTCTATATCCAATTGCTTTATTAGAGAGTCCTCAAAAAAACCATAAATTAGATGTAAAAACTTCATAGGGCATGGATTCCAAAAAAGGTATGAAAACATACCCACAAATCTAAAAGCTCGAATGAAAATTTGATGATAGACGTCCAATTATTGTGACCCGCGAGTGCGAAACTCCAGATAAGTAACACGAAACTGAAATTATTTCCACCAGAAATTTAACTGAGAAAACAACTTTATAGTGACGAGAATAGCAAATCATCTGCAAATTGTTACAAATTGTTTTTCATTCTGTCTAATTCAAATAATATATATGCAAATTTTACCTGAAACCATGCGATGTGAACTGTACCTCCGAAATACAAATGGGTGAATAGATAGAGAAATCTTAAAATACAAATGGGTGAATAGATAGAGAAATCTTAAAATTTTAAAGAATGTTGTCCCTCCCAATTTTTGCCGCTTCCCATAAGTTATTCGCTTTTCATGTCTTCTTTGTTTCTCAGTAAAAATAATGTCTTCTTTACAGTTTTGTTATTTGCCGGTGAATGAAGTTATGAATGAAAAGATTTTAATAGGTACGCGAGGTCCACGCAGCCTATGCGACTTCTTAAATAGCGCATACTTTAGAATAGGGGGCTAGAACTTAAATTGTTCTTGTTTTTGTCTAGTTGTGTTTTTTTTCAAATAAGGTATTTAATGTGTCTTTTGAAATATCTATATAGTTCGAACTCATGGCATTGTACGTACTTCATAATAAAATGCTGTTCTGTCTCTACCACTTTCATGTTGTAAAATAGACATATTCTCTCTTCTCAATCTTTCTTATGTATCATCCATATGTTTGTTTCACATCTCAAATGGTCAGAACTAGTCCTAAGTTGAGCTATAAGCATTTTCGCTCTCTGTTTAATATTTGTCCCTATGTATGTTTTTTCCTCATGGTCCCTTGTGGAGTTAATTTTTTTGATATAGTAGGTTTTTTTTATTCCCATTTTGTTTTGACCATATGATATTCCTAAATTTTTCCTTGCAATGTTTTTTATTTCTTCATTGTTATCCAAACATTTTTGTATATTAATTTTCCATTTTTTTTATTCATTTGTCGTTTTGCATCATCCACATGTTTTTTATTCTATCTAGTTTTTTCTCCATGATCAATTTAGGCCAACAATGTTTTTTTCCATACTTTCAGTTTTCTTTGGGTAGCTTAACAAGTATGAGTAAATAATGTTATTAATAAATTTTACCACATTAAATAGTTTGTGGGGCCTACAAATGAAGTAATATAGAACAATTAATCTGTTTATTTTATTTATTTTTATTTTTATGGACATTGAAACATTTATCTAATCTTTTTTCTTTTCAAGGTAATAGTTCGGGAACATCTCAAGAGTGTCCTCACCTAATAAACTGTATTCAGAACCAATTTTGAGATATTTACATGTTTTGTTCTTGATCTCCCTCGAGGCATCACTTTCCATTACAAAGTGTGTTTTTCTCATTATCTTTATAGTGCAAAAAATAGACACTCTTTATACAGTTTAAGGCCCTTTCTACCACCTCGTTGAAATGAAAGATTTTAATAACGTCCATGGGGGCAAACCAGCCTATAGGGCCCACAAACAACACACACCCCAGAAAATAAGGATGCCAAAAACCATAAAACAATTAGTGGCCCAAGTTTCATATCAAAGTTGGTGTAAAGGGATCCTTGCTTCAAAGTACATAAGTGTCTTGCCTTAATTGTCGATATAAGGCTTATTGCACAAACAACCTAAGCTTAATGCTTTTTGTCAAACAATATATTATCAAGGTGAAATTTGAATTAGTCAATTATTGTTTAATTTTGATAAAATCAACTAATGTAATTATTTTATTGGGGCATAAAAGATAAATTTATATTAAACTAGTATAAGAATTTTGTATCGAGCTTTGATACAATGAAAGAATTTGTCTAATGCAATGAAAGAATATGCCAAGATTTAGAAGCTCAATGAATAACACAGGAGAGATAGGCAAATGATATGGTCATTAATTGACTAGATTCAATAATGATCAATAACACATGAGTAATTCCCATTGAAATATAATTTAGATGTGTCTGAATATATAGGCAATGCATGATAACTAGGAGATAAGCAAGTGATAACCTATCAACCATACTAGGTGGAATCACATGTCCACCAAAGGTGGACTATCCTCCATTATACAATGAAGTATGTGCAAACATGTACAACAATGAGAGGATGATAATGTGATAAGAGCACTAAAGGTGGATCTCACACATAAAGTAGAATTTCTCCTACACCGTGTGCTAAAATAGGATGCAAACTCCTAAGTGTCTCTTATGCAAACTACTATGTATGCATTATCCTAAGTAAGATTAAGTAAAGTGTAATTAAAAATATTTAATTACACCAACACCCTCACGTAATTACGACTTAGGGGAATGCACTTAAACTCACAATGCAAGATAGGTCTCGGCTACTAGGTTGAGTTAGGTACCCATGTACAATATGCAAGTGCAAAATAAATGCAATGCAATCAAAGCAGAGAAAGGGAGAAAACCTCATGCGACAAAACTCCCCTCCCCCAAGAGAGAGAGAGAGAGAGATGAAAACAAACAAGATGCATGCATGGATGGAGTACTCAAGACCCCCCCTAGTACGACATACATCATATATATACAATCAATTATCCCCCCATAGGAAGGAAACAAGGAGACATGATATCCCCCCCCCCCCCCATAATGAACAATCTCCTGCAGGTATGGTGAGTGCTTGAAGGCAAAGCATAGACCAATGCCTACAAACAACGTTTCTCCCCTTGGGAAGAAGATATACTAAGTATAGATGCAAGAATTCTTCCCATTCTGGATAGGAAGAAGGAAGGGGAATCCAAATGAAGTATGATGTCTCTGTAGTATGCTCGTGTGTAGCCATGTCTTGTTGGTATTTGATTGAGATTGTTGGTATTATAGATTGCTGACTATTGTGGTGCAGTAATAAGGAGTCGTGTATATTTTTGTCATTGATGTCAATTAAGTCAGTACAGTGCAACTAAGTGAATACAAGCCATAATATACAATAGGTAAAGTGAAGGTATAATCAGTAAGAAGGTATACCAAAATTTGGTTAAGTCCAAAAGATTGGTAGATTGTGCAAACATTATTTTGGCGACGGACATGGTATAAACAGAATTATGTGGAGTGGTCACAAATAAATATTCAACAAGTTCAAATTGCGATGTGGTTTCAACCACAACACATTTGGTTGAGTGGTGATAAAGTTTTGAGTGAAACAAACACTAAGACAGGGAGAACTTTTATGTTCTTAATCAACCGATTAGTAGATCACGGAGCGGGGAGTGGTAAAGTGTAAGCGATAATTTTTTATGATATGATGACATGGAATAAAGGTTATACATCCAATGTATTGGTATTAATATGACTGATGCAAGCATTTAAGATAGATTGAAGGGATTACATTGGAGAAGTAAAAATGTGTTAGTTATCTTGGAGATATAAACTTGTAGATCTTATCTTGACCTAGCGCAGTCATGGTAAATCATTTTTCTCATCGAGATTATCAATTAGACACATGGTGTTGTCGCATGAAATCAATTTAAAGATCATTTTCAAGTTGCTGCAAGTTGTTTATTTAAGGAAACAGAGAGTATTTTTGTTGAGAGTTGTTGTTATTATTGTTGAAGTTGTTTTGGGCGATTAGGGTTTTATGATTTCAAGTTGAAGTTGTGATCAGAGAGAAATTATAGAGTATAGAGGTACAAAGTATGAATATCTTATAGGATATGTTAATCAATCAGTGCTACATTCGTATCATTTATCTCATTGCCTTCCTAACTATTGCAGCAAGTCAAAATCCCTTAACCGGGTGAACTCTAACAAGTTATTTTTGTAAATCATTTAACAGGGTGACTTCTTTATTGAGCTTTTAAATCCTATAGCGAGGTAGATCATAGCTAATCTTATGGTACTCCTAACTATGTGTGTTATTTGTGTACCTATTCTCTGCAACACAACACTTCAATAAGTCATTATATTAGTGGAAAGAAAGAGTGAGCAAGCAAATCAATCACTAAAATTGACCTATTGCTTCCTATCTAAGAAGAGTGTGATTAATGCTATAATTGCCTTCAGATTATGCATTAATCAGTGACATATACAAATTAAGATGGAAGATTCAAATGAATTTACTCTAAATGCTCAAGAAATGCTCATTTTAAGCTCTAAAATGAAAGATTATAACAATGCAATGAAAGAATGAGCTAAAATGCACGAATATCTATGAAAATAAGAGCAGCATAAGTTTGCAAATTGAAATCTCAAATTAGGGGCCAATTGAGCTTAGAATTCATTCTATTTATAGAAGAATTTGGTGAATGAGAGGTTAGGATTGAAAGTGGAAGAGAGGTG
This sequence comes from Thuja plicata, assembly GCA_018584345.1. NCBI lineage: Eukaryota > Viridiplantae > Streptophyta > Pinopsida > Cupressales > Cupressaceae > Thuja > Thuja plicata. The sequence goes on along the minus strand of MU223519.1, from coordinate 2,923,959 downwards.
GAGATTGAATCTTTGGTGATCCATGTGAGGTGATCCAAGTGATTTAACTCCCATTGGTTAGGGATTTGACTTTCCCTTTTGCAAATAGAAATGTAATTAGGATTTATTTAATTCCTTTTATTAATTATCTTAGCCATGTTTTTTATTTGTTTTGATTGAATTGACTAAGGCAATTAATCTAATTTAGTGATTAAATCACTTAGGAGATTAAATTTGATTTAAATTAATTATGCCATTAAAATTGAAGAATTGTCTTGACATAATTAGGGGTATGATCACACTTAGGGCAAATAGGGTCTATGGTCAGAACAGACCAAATTAGGGTGGTTACATTTTCCCCTCTTTGAATAGATGTGCGAGCAGCGGATTGATTCAAAGAAAGTTTTAAAGTTGACTTCAGAAAGTTTGAGAATTTCGCACTTGAACAAACGAAATGTCTGATGAGATTAGTATCGCACTTGATTGAACTAAAATTGATAGAATTGACTTTGAACTTGATCAAACAACGGTCAACAAGAAAAGATCTTAAAGATACCAATTCTGAACTTGGTTGTTGTCCAAAAATTGATAATACCAACTTTAAACTTGATCGAACGAAGGTCAGTACAAAGCTACCAGGAGCTTAATAAGAATCTGAGAAAAGTAGACATACCAACTTGTGAGAACCGAAGCCTTCAATCCAACAGTCCTGACTTAGTCAAGGAACTGTCATGCCTTTAGTCTTTTGATGACAAAGCCATTTTAATGTTGTTTCAAGCAAGAATTTAATTGATTTAAGTGTGATCATGCCCCTCAGGAACAAAATCGAAGGAAAAAGAACAAATCCCTCTTTAGAATGATGTATCACTTGAATTGATCGATTGAATCGAGAAAGAATCAATTTAGAAGAAATGGAGAAACAGAGGTGTGTTAAGACAAAACATAATTTTACCAAGTTAATCACGTTAAAATGTGAGTTTTTGAGTCTGATAAAATGATGTCAGACCAAGATTTTGATGAGTAATGTGCAATTTGATGATATAGAACCCAAAAAACTGATTGTGTAAAGCCTGCGAATCATTTTCAGAACATATGGAGCAATTCTGCATTTTTGGGGAGTGTCATAAATTTTTTACTGTGTTGTGTAGAACATTGTCTGTGCGTTTGATTTCATTCTCGATTGATTAGAAGGAGAAAAAAATGAATTTCAGTTGTCTGGGAGGTGTCATGGAGCTCTTAAATAGCTCAAAAAGTCAAATATATATCTCAAATTTCACTTTTTACCCATTCACTTTCACTTTTATCCTTGGTAATTCAGAGAGCTCTACAGAGAAGATGGTGGTCCCTGTGGAGAAGCATCGTTTTGAGCTCAACCGACGAGATCAGCATCCATCTGACTACCCACCTTCGGTAAGTACTTGAAAACCTACCTTGTCAAATTTTCAAATTCCCATTTTATGCATTTTGGTAGTAGTTATTGCAATTTTCATTCTGAATCGTATCCCATTTTTAGGATCGCACCCGGTTAATCCCGCATCATTTCTTGTTTCTGCCAAATCCTATGTTGCATCCTATATTTTTAGGATCATTTCCCATTTTAAGTTTTTCATCGCTTTTGGTAGTTGAGAATAGGATTTTGAAGATTTTTGCATCTTGTTAGAACAAGATCGCACGCCGCACCCCGCGTCACATACTACAAAAATAGGATCGCTTCCCGGATGCCCCATCGCATCCCAAAAATCAAAAATTGCATCCTGTAAAAGGGATCACACCCCGTAGGAACAAAGTTATTTATATTTTTAGACTTAGTTTTCTTCCAAGTTTGACTGTTTTCTCTGCCTAATGACCAAAAACACTTGGCTGATTATGTTTCTGCTTCATTGTCTTAGATAGAGTACTGATTTGAACTTTTCTGTAATTGCTATCTTTTTAAACAGGTTCCTTTTGAGGTTGTATCATTTCAAGGACCGTACCATGGTCGTGTCCTTGCGTTGTCTAGATCATTGACCGACGATGAGGTAGGGCTAGTCGCTCATGTAGGTTTATTGTCATTGAAGGATTTACCTGATATTAGGGTAAATCGAGGGTTGTTGACTGCTCTGGCAGAGAGGTGGCATTCTGAGCACAACACCTTCCATCTCCCGACCAGTGAGATGAACGTCACACCCGAGGATATTAGGCACATTCTTAGAGTTCCTGTGATGGTTTGAGAGGTGCAGTTTGATTCCACTTTGATTACAACTATTGCCACAGCTCGACATTTCTTTGGAGATGATACTATAGCTCGTCGATACCTCACTTGGGATTACATGTGCAATCATTACAATCGTCTTCCTATATACTTGGCCGGAGTGATCGGAGGCATCTTGATGCCTGACCAAGGACAATATGGATTCATGGTTGGGTGGGTTGACATGTTAGAGAAGATGGTCATTTCTGCTTGAAGATTTGCATGGGTAAGTTGTATTCTTGCTCACATATACAGAGAGTTACACGAGATGGTATACCAGTATTCATGTAGTATGACTGTCGGGATCCTTATATTATAGATATGGGCATGGGAGCATATCCTAGTTACACGGCCGATAGTTGATAGGTAGCGGTTAGATCAGCAGTCGTATGTTTACATGTGCTCATGTTGGATTCAGCAACCCCATCTGGGCAAGGTAGAGTATTTGCATCGTCTGTTTGATGATATGACTATAGTAGTATGGCGACCATACCTTGACTGCGAGGAGTGGATATCTGACAGGTGACAGATGCCTTTTTTTTCTTTCAGAGTATATATTTGATTATGAGGACTAGATACATAGTTGAGTGATTCCTTATGACATGAGTTATGAGATAGTATGGCCGTGTGCAGGGCAGATGGCAGGATTTGTTAATATATGCATGTATTCATGATGAGGAGCCACTATGGGGTACTTGTTTGGTATATGAGAGAGTGCAACATGTCATTAGAGATATGGTTGCAGTTGCTTAGGACCTCTTTCCAGATGTTGCAGATGTAGGGTGCTCAAATGGATATCTTGCAAAGATGTTACAACATCTATTTCCACATTTTACAGCTCCTGATGAGGCAGTTCCTCGCATTGAGGACCCACTAGACTATGATCCCGTTGATCATCTAGCAGTCAGAGGCAGAGGGGGAGCTTAGAGGGAGAGAAGAGATGGAGGGAGGGATGGTGGTAGAGATGGTGGGAGATGAGATGGGAGGCTCCCTCCTCTGGATAGAGGATAGGGTCCAGATGATGGCGATGATGGAGATGATAGGGGTGGAGGTTTTGTGGGAGGGAGTGGAGAGGGTACCAGTGGTAGTGGGAGGTGGACTCGTCTCAGATTCATTGCTCCCCAGAGAGATCCGGGTCCACTACTGACTAGAGAGAAATAGTGACAGCATCAGTAGGACACTCAGCAGGATAGGCCATAGGATAGACCTTCAGGACAGGACACAGGTAGAGGATCAGGTAGAGATGGTGATACTTTGACACGATGTGAGCGTGAGTGTGAGCATCTCAGAGCGAGGATCACTACATTAGAGGCCTTACTTGCAGACAGGGATGCACAACTCGAGCGTCTTAGAGTAAACAAGGATGCACAACTTGATTGTCCTACAGCAAAGAGGGATAGACATGGTGACATGCTCAGGGCAGAGAGAGAGAGATACCCAGTATCGAGTAGCTACTCACCAGGGACAGAGAGCATCTTATTAATTAAGTTTATATCATGTTGTGGTTCCACAGGGTTAGAGAGCACCGTCATATTCACGCATTGCTCAGCAGTCTAAGGGGGCTATGCCTCCACCGGCTCCATTTGTACCATCTCCTCCTCCTCCAGATCAGGGAGAGGCTGGTAGCCAGTCTTGATTTAGTATTTTGACATATTTTGAGATCATATTGTTGTATATTTGGATCCTTCTGAGATCATTTATTGTACCGTGACTTTTATACATGTATATCTGATTCATATTGATACTCTGATACTATTTTTGTAGACAATTCCACATTTTTTATTTGTTCCATATCTGAGATAGTTGTTCTTGATCTTGATATGTTCATGGGTTATCTTGCATTGGTAGATGTTTAGATTGATGCACATGTGATTATGATCCTAGTCTCTTAATGAGTTAGATTATATTATGCGATGACATCATTTATGCTCTTTGATTTATTACTAATATAAATATGTGTGAAATGATACTAAGTGAATATGCAAATGTATGTTTTTGAGATTTTCTTTATGAAAATAAATGTATGGATGCACTTAGGATGTAGAAATAAATGCAATGCTTGAATGCTTTATTTTTGTATTTTCTCTTTCTCATTTATAAATGCAAAATGTATGTCGTGGATATACAACGACATTAATATCAGTAATATAGATTATGTAATTAACTTAGAATTTGGATGGATCAAGAAATCATTTTAAGCTCAAGTCCTTTATGTTTTTCTTTTCAAAATGAATCATGCAATCTCTAAATGCATCTACATGTAGACTCTTAGGACTCTCACTGATTTGTATACATTGTAGCATTTTATCATCATTGGGAATTTTTGTAACAGACATCACCTGATAGTACAATTGTCACTAATACCCACTGGCACCATGAAAGTATGAATACCACGTGTATTGAATGCAATATGAAAAATAAACTTAGGCATCAATGCATAGAATCCAGGACAACAAGTTAGTTATCTCCTTTTACTATTAAGAATCAGGTTATGTTCAAGTGTAATGTAAGATATGTGACCCACATTGACCTTGAAAATTCATATCCTTGGGTACATCATTTTCGTACACCTTAGTAAGAGTCTGATTTAGAAAACAAGGAAATTGTTTCAACCTCATCATAGTTTACACATAACGAGGATCGATATATATGCGGCTATCCACTCATGTTGGCAGCTCTTACCATAAACATTCAAGTTAGGTGAAATTTATAGGATCATTTGGACCAATCACCATATGCAGAAAACCAAGAAAATATTATGCCCGCTATCCTTGCGACTCTTTGTCTTTGAATAGACGTCGTGGAGTAACTCGAAAGACATAACAATCATCAATTGAGAAGCAATAAAAGAAAATTTATAACCGCTTAGATGCCCCTAAACATCATGGGAACATAAAAAGAATCATTATCAAACCAAGATTAGACTATGTGTTTAAGTAGTATTGAGAAATACTGTAGATTCATTTTTTTCAAGCGCATTAAAGATTCATCAATCATAATTTGGAATTAATCAATATGTTTTCATGTATGAGTATATAAGAGATTAACTTTTTCAGCAATTGCAATCAATGTAGTGTTTAAAAACACTGGTTGATTAAAGTGTTGAGAAACACTAGTTCATTTTTTATTAAAGTGTTGAGAAACACTAATTCGTTTAAAGTGTTTGATTAAAGTGTTGAAAAACACTAGTATGATGTATGTTACAGGTAGGTGGTGTTGAAGAAACACCTTTGTTTGTGATAATGATGTTTAGATGCAAGCATTGAGAATTACTGTTTTGAGAGGCAAACCATCCTAGACAAGAACCTAGGACAACCTAGCAGACGCAAATTGAACATGCTAGCAAAGATGTCCCCAGTGCAGAATGACTATTCCTAAGATGCAAATGCAGACAAATTCCAAGCAAGGATAGGACATTTGTAAGGAATCAGAGTCACCAAATAGCACAAGTGTGATCATGAAGGATTAGTGTCATCAATGCATTGATAGATAGAGCACCGAGTTCAAGTGACGCATGTTTGCCAGGTTTTCATCACTCGGCAAAGCTTTTTATTTTTGCTTCCAAGACGCCTGTTTGCCAGGTTTTCATCAAGGTATTTTTCTCTTTTTCAATTTTTTTGTTCTTTGTTTTTTTTTTTTGTAGTATCAAGGCACTTGTTTGCTAGGTTTTCACCAAGGATACCTTTTTTTAGGACTTTTTCCACTAATTTTGGATTTCTTCAGGATCAATTTTCTATTTTTTTGGTATTTTTTGAGATTTTCACTACACGGGCTCTGCTAGCCAGATATCAAGCATAGAACGGCTTCAAATGTAAAGTATTAATGGTATCAAGAAGAACATCTCCTTTAGGTGTAGCTAACTGATAAGATCCAGTCCCAAAAGTTGCAGTAATGACATAAGGTCCTGGCGAGTTGGGTTCAAACTTTCCTTTATGTTCTCTGTTTGGCTGGTTCTTAGGATTCTCTTTGAGAATGAGATCCCCCACTTGAAAGTGTCATGGTTTGACCTTTTTATTGTACCCTTTTGACATAAATTTTTGGTACACTTTTAGATGATCGAACGCTTGTTGTCTGCGCTCATCAAGTAAGTCTAATGCATTCACCCTATCAATGCGGTATTGTTCATCAATAACAAGACCTTGTAAAGATACCTGCAAAGATGGAATTTCTACCTCAATAGCTAATACTACCTCAGTGTCATAGACTAAAGCAAATGGTGTGGCTCTAGTTGGTGTTCTAATACTTGTTTTGTAGGCCCAAAGTGTCAGATTTAGTTGCAAATGTCAATCTCTACCAGTCTTACTCATAGTTCTATGTAGGATTTTTAAAATGTTATTGTTATGTGCCTCAGCTTGTCCATTACCTTTAGGATAATAGATTGAAGAATAGTGCTGAGTGATGTGAAACTATGTACAAAGGTCTTCGATGTCTTGGTTTTTAAATTGGCCCCCATTGCTAGTTATAATTGAAGAGGGTATCCCATACCTACAAATAATGTAGTTCAAGATAAACATAGCCACCTGTTTGCCAGTGGCTTTGATCAACGGCATGACTTCGACCCACTTAGTAAAATAATCAGTGGCCGTAATGTTGTATTTGTGTCCACTTGAAGAATTAGGATATATTTGTCCAACCAAATAAAAGGCCCATTGCTAAAATGGCCAATGTGTTATAAATGGTATGAATTCTCTAGCAGAAGAATGGATGAGATTTCCATGTGTTTGGCATTTGTGACATGTCTTTGAAAATAGAACATCTTTTTCCATTGTGGGCCAATACTAGCCAACTCTTAGCAGTTTTTTATCTGGCAAAAAGTCATTTGAGTGCGATCTACATACACCTTCGTGGACTTCTTTTAATGCGCGATCTTACTCTTCTTGTTCTAAACACATAAGAAGTGTACCATCGAGACCTCATCTATATAAGTTACTAGTAATGAGGACATAACGCGATGTTGTCCTAATTAAGGCTCATTTTTCATTCCTTGATAAACCATTGGGTAGAGTGTGGTCAGTTAGATAGGTAATGAGTTTGGCGTACCAGGATTGGTCTTGGGCATTTAAAGAACAAATTATTTGGTACTCAAGGGTATCAAAAGCTGGATAAGATAGTTCTTCCACCAATAAGTCATAGAGGAACTCATGTTCTTCTAATTGTAACATGGATGTCAGTGTAGCCATAGCATCTGCAGATTTATTTTATGTTCTTATTATTTGCTAGAATGTGATGAAGACAAAGTATTTTTTCAAGTCTTCAACCAATTGTTTATAAGGCATCAACTTCTCATCTTTAGTCTGATAGTCTCCATTTACTTGATTAATAATAATTCGAGAGTCACAATTCACATGTAACTCTATGATCTTCCATTCCATAGCCAATTTAAGACCATTCACTAATACTTCATATTCAGAAATGTTATTGGTGCATGGAAACATTAATTTGTATGCCTTGGGAATCTTGTAGCCTTGAGGAGTGATAAAGAGAACTCATGTTCTAGACCCTTGTTACGTGAAACAACCATCAAAGTAAATCTTCCATGGATGTTCAGTTAAATGCATAATGGTTTCATCAGGAAATTCAATTATCAGTGGTGTGTCATCTTGCAAGGGTGAATCAGCTAATTGATCTGTGAGGACTTGTCCTTTAATAACCCTTTTATCCACATACTCAATATCAAATTCACTCAAAATTAGGACCCACTTTTCTATTCTTCCTGTTAATGTTGTCTTGCTTAAGAGGTATTTTATAGATCTATCTTTGCAATAAGCTTTACAGTATGTGACATCATATAATGTCTTAATTTATGTGATGCAAAGACAACTGCTAAGCAAGCTTTTTCAATTATGTTGTAATTGAGTTCATAAGATAATAGTATTCTACTGATATATTAGATTGCTCTTTCCTTTTTAGTTTCATCTTCTTGAGCCAACAATACTCCCAGTGATGTAGCCGTAGCTAAAATGTATAGGAGTAATGGCTTTCCATGAATGGGTGCCATGAGAACAGGAGGAGTAGCCAAGTACTCTTTTAGTTCTTTGAAGTTATTTTCACAATGTTCATCACATTTGAAGGTAACACCCTTATGTAACAATTTAGTAAAAGGTTGTTCTCTATGTGCAAGTTGTGACATAAATCTCCTGATTGACTGGAGTCTTCCTTGTAATGTCCTCATTTGACTAATGTTGTGCGAAGGTGACATTTCTAGTACAGCTTTAACTTTTGTAGGGTCCACCTCAATTCCTTTTGCTGATACAATAAACCCAAGTAACTTTCATGATTGAACTCCAAAGGCACACTTCTTTGGATTAAGCCTGAGTTAAAATTACTTCATGCGATCTAATATCTTTCGCAAGTCTTAAATATGAGTAGTCCTTATTTTTAACTTTGATAAATTATTGCACACGTAGTCTTCCATGTTTTTATGTATCATATAATGGAATATGGTTGTCATAGCTCTTTGGTATGTAGCACCAGCATTCTTTAATCCATACGACATAATGTTCCAGCAAAAATTTACCATGTGCATGTGAATGCGGTCTTCTCTTGGTCTTCGAGAGCAATCTTAATCTGGTTATAGCCTGATAAACCATCCATGAGTGAGTACATCTGATATCTTGTTGTAATATCTATGATCATATCAATGTTCGGTAGTGGAAAATCATCTTTAGGAAATGCTTTGTTCAAGTCTCTAAAGTCTGTGCAGATCCTGATAGATTTATCTGTTTTAGATACTGGTACCACATTAGAAATCCATCCTACATAAGCGATGACTCTTATGATTCTAGCTTTCAGTAATTTTTCTAGCTTTTCTTTCACTAGTAATGCAACACGAGGATGCATCTTTCTTAATTTCTATTTCACGAGTTTGATCCCAGGAGCTATAGATAAATGATGCATTATTAATTCAGGATCAAGTCCAAGCATATCTGTGTAAGACCATGCAAAGTTGATCTTTTTCTCTTTCAGGAACTCAGTGAATTGTATCTTCTCCTCTTCTAATAAGGATTGTGTCAGGTGAACAATTTGAGGAACTTCAGTTGTTCCCAAGTTAACCGATTGTGTTGGTTCTATCAAAACTAAATATCTTTCTTGAAAGTGCTCGAGGAGGATATCAAGAATATCATCTTTTGGCACCTCTGGGAGGTTTTCACCATCAGTTACGTCTTTTATTTTTGCTTTTTTAGAATCTGACACTGCCACAACGTGCTTTTCACCATCAGTTATTTTCTTCTTTTTATTTTTCAATTTGAGACTAAGAAACTTGATATCCTCCCTTGACATGTTCACGCTCCTTGCATTGGTGGAAGAAGGATAAGGTTCACAAGAATTTAGATAACGGGCCAAAGTGTAGTCATTACAAAAGTTCATGATAGCGTTAGGATCTGAATTCATCCAATCAATTAGGTCAGGGTTTATTAAGGATAATGAATCAGAGTTTGGTAACGACAACATCGTGTTAGAATCAAAACTATTAACTGACAAGACATGTTCTATTAAGTGAACTTCTACAGCGTTTAGATCATCAAGAGTTAAATCATCATTAATAGGGTCATTGTTAGTAATATGCAGACCTAACTCTAGCGACTCATCAGTTGAGATTTTGTCTTCTTGTCTCTGCAAAATGGAACTCATTGATTGTAGTCTTAGGATGTCCTCTAGACCTAGTAAAACACCAATTTCTTCATCAAAAATTCTAGGTAGTGGTATCTCATTTGTTTCTGGAACAACAACAATGTTAGGGGAAGTGTTAGAACTCTCTCCTCTTTCCAATGGAGTTACAAATTTATGAATCACATCTACCTCAATGTCCATAGTAGCATTAGATAGTACATCCCATTCATAATCATGTGAATTTGTTATTTCATCATCTGATCTATTTAGAAACTGAACAATAGTTACCTGATGTACCCTATTAGCCACTTGTAGATCAAAGTGAGGTAAATCTAGGACATGTGAAATTGTGACCAATTGCCCCCAATTAGGATTTAAATCTTGTTGTTGGGGTATTTCTTCAGGAGTTTTTTCTATAAATGGGACTTCAATAGAGTCTTCTATTATTTCCTCTACTTCTTGAATAGTAGCTTGTGTCAATAAAAGAACACGAGTGTCTTGTTGTGTTACAAAAGTAGGTACATATCTTTCTCCTTGATATTTGGGATACTCTGTACCAATACAATAATCTCTCATAGGTCTATTGTTCAAGTTCAGTTTCTTCTTCATCATCATCACTTCCTTCATTGAAGATTGGTCCATCTCTTAAAGTAGGGTTTTCAGATTTATTGTTGAAACCTAGTCTTGTTTTGTCATTGGTATTTCTGAATTCCACGTGTATAGGTTCAACAAGTCCTTTTCCTTTGTTTCCTAAAGGTCCCTTCCCTTTATATCCCATTTGTTTGAGAAGGTCATATCCTTTACCATACTTTTCTGGGGATATCTCTACATGTTTTACCTCATTTTCTTTTGGTTCTCCTTTGTAAAGCCAAGCCAAGACTACTTTTTGCATATTTTTCATCCTTTAGAGAAGTAGATTCTCTAACCATACCAGTTGCTTTGTGAATCTTTGGTTCTTTAGATGTAGTAGGTGTGAAAGATGAGGAAGGTTTCCCATAAGATCTCGGAGATACCAAAAGGTCTATCAATGATGGGGTCATGTCTACCTTGTATTCTCCCATACTAGTTTCTTCAAGTTTTAATGTCTTTCCAAAGCTTCTCATCACCATGTCTTTAGTAGTTTTAGGTACAGTTTCTTTTGGAATTTCCTTGTTATGAGGAACCATACTATCTGCTTTGACATTGTTGCAAGTATAACTGGCATCTATAGGAATTGCTACTTCCACCCCATTATGTGGGAATTTGATACATTGGTGGTAAGTAGATGGTACTTCTTGCATTTCATGGATCCAAAGTCTCCCTAATAGTATTTTGTAAGCCAAGGGTAGATCTAGAACTTGATAGATCACATTTCTTTCAACTGGTCCTATTCTGATTGGTAGAACAATGAGGCCCTTAGATGATCTTTCTTCTTCATCGTAAGCTTTGATAGTTATATTACTTCTTGAATCAATGGTTTGTTCTGAAAGACCCAACTTCTTTATTAGATTGAGAGTATAGATGTTCAACCCTGCGCCTCCATCTATCAATACAAGTCTGACACAAGATTTGTGAATTGGGACTTCAATGTGTAGGGGTTGGTTATGTGAATGTGTCAATGATTTGCCATCTTCTTCTGAAAAAGAGAGATAGTGTGGTGCTGAGATATGATTTAACATTGCTTGGAACTTGTCTACATCAATGTATTTTGGAACATTTGCATAATGTAGGGCTTGTTCAAGAACTTCCCTATGCACTGAGGAGATTTTAAGTAACTCAAAGATAGAAATTTGAGCAGAGGTTATTTGCAATTGATCCACCAAGTTATAGTTTGTTACAGGAATAGTAATTATTTGTCTTATTGCTACTGGTTTGGGAATAGTGGCAATAGGTACTTTGGAAGATGTCGTTGGTTTTGATGAGGAACTAGGTCCTTTGATTGTGACTTGTGCTTGACTTCGAGTCACCGCATTTGATTGTGTGGATGTGTCTTTAGCACATTTAATAGTGATCACATTGATTGATTCGTATTTAATGTCCAACATGTTTATCACATTATCATTATTGGAGTAGGTGTAATTTACTTCACTTCCTTTTCCTTTAGATGCTTCCTCTTTCTCATAGTTAGGGAATGATTTGTTGAATGTCGTATGGTCTTCATTAGTGGTGTGTCCTTCCACTTTTATCTTGCCTCCTTCAATAAGGTCTTGTATAACATGTTTAAGCTTAACACAGTTATTGGTCTTATGTCCCTTGTTTTTATTAAAGACACAATAAGAATTATCATCCCACCATTTTGGTTTGACTTCTAGTTCCCATGGTTTTGAATTGGGAATTGTAAGAACTTTGTTGTCCAAGAGTGTCTTCAAAACTATCTCAAGAGGTTCACCCAAAGGAGTGAATGTTCATTAAGGTCTAGAAGTCCATGGTCCACTCTTGTTGTTATCATTGTTTTCTTTAGGTATTTTGGTTGTTACCTTGGCTTCTTTGTTTGCTTGCAAGCTATTCATCAAATTGAACACTGTTGGTTTAGGATTAGCATTAGATGCATCTACCACTCCATCGTTAACAACATTATTTTTTTGTTTCCACCATTTAGGCTTGTTGTTGTAGTTGGTAGATTGGTTATCACTTTGAAGTGTGATTTCTCCTTTCTTAACCATGACCTCTTCAATACGAATGGCATTTTTGATCATCCTATCAAAGCTAGGTGAATCTTGCATTTGTAAAGGATAGTTTAATTTAGGTATCAAGTTGTTAATAAAGATTTCCATCTTTTCCGAATCGGGAATAGCTCTTGAATACCTTCCAAATATTTCCTCCACCTTTGTAAAAAGTGTGTAAAGGATTCACCGGTTCTTTGTTTTGTGTTACATAATTCCAATGGTTACATCATGTTGTATATTGTAGGAATAATGTTGGACAAAATGTTGTATTAAATCCTCAAAAGCTTTCACCTTAGGTGTGAGTTTGGAGAACCACACCATAGCATTTCTACCTAGACTTCCCAGAAATAGCCTCATTAGGTATGTAGGTTCGTGCATGTACTCTATTCTTAGAGCACAAAACTCTCTCACATGGTCATGTGGATAAATCTCTCCCTTATACTTGTCATATTTAGGCCTTTCCATGTTGGGAGGAAATGAAATCATGTTGATACTCTTATCAAAAGGAAATGGACAAATGTGGTCCAAAGAGTATTTTTTTGTTGGTTTGACCTTCTCTTCTTTGAGTGTTTCAAGTTCAACTTGCATCAAGGTCAATTGTTGGGTGAGAATAGAGATAGGGGTTGGTATCTCTTTTTCCTTTAGTATTTCAACATCATAATCTTTAGATAGTTTAACTCCAATAGATGCTAGATGTAGAAAGTATTTTTCTTTGTCTTCGCCAATGTTCTTTGGAATTTTCTACTTTGTTTGAGTCTATTATACTCTTCCTTGGGTACGTATCCATCATTATCTGAGTCAAACAAAGGGTGAGTGATGTAAATTTCTTCCTCGCTACTAATGTCTTCTTATCTTCGGTTCTTGTCATTATTGTATTCCTCAAAAGTTGTACTCCATTCATTTCTAAGAGCTTCCATCCCGGGTGATTATATGTCAAATAAGGGATTACGAGACGTCTCTCCATGTTGAAAGTATAGCAATCTAGGAGGTACTTCTGATTCATTAGCAAGATACTTGTTGCATCTTGTGTTAACCATGAAGTTGAATCTCAACTATGTCAAAAGTTTCCCAATAGTGTCAAGTGAAGTCTCAAATTGTGTGTCCAAGTTGTAAAGGATTGTTTGTGTTTGATGGAAGTAAATGACTCTAGCGTCAAAGGGTTAGAATGCCATGATAATGAGCTGGGAATCAAGTTATTTTGAAAATTGGATAGACCACACATTTTGAGACCAGTTGTGAGAGCCCAAAATGACATGCAAGGTAGACTTGTGAAAAAGTTTTGAAACAACAATAGAGAGACTATAAAAAGCAACAGGACCAGACTAAGGAGCCAAAAGGGTACCCAAATATACTAATTTTCTCTGAGAGACAACTATGCAAGTGCCCATTGTCCTAAATGTGACACACTGAATGCGAGGTTCTGCTTAACCAGATGCGAGCTTTGATATGCATCATGCGATCTTTCTCCCTAGATGTGATGTAGAAATGACCAAGTGCGAGCTAGAATCCTAAATGCAACTTAATACAACCAGATGCAAGCCTCTGATGTTCTGTCAAATTTTTGTCAAGTTTGTCAAATTTGCCTTAGAATGCGTGAAATTCGTCTGATTGTAGATTGTTTTCTAAGACTTTTCAGTGAGTGAAAAACACAGCATGTAGTCTAAGGATTGAATTTTGTTACTTGTTTGAAGGATTTATCTTTTTAATGATTTTTTAAGCATATCAAGCAATGTTGCATTGTTAGGGGTGAACAAACACATCCTTAATTCCTAGTGTCTAAGCATAGGATGAAAATCTTTGCTCGTAGACTTAGGTACACACTCAAATGCTAATCAAAATATGGCCATCACCAAGAATGCAATGGCTCTTGTTATGATGTCATATTAGTTGAATCCAAACGTAAGTGAGGGCACAAAATGATGAGTATCTTGGGGCAATTACTATTTGCCTTGCACAAAGATTATCACCCTTTCGGAGGTGAATCAGGTAGTTTTGACGACAAATTTTTATTATGATGGGGCAATCTGTTCGCAACTGTCTCCCATAGAATTGCACAAGGCACAATTGAGGTGTATAGCCCTATGAGTACTCAAATGTGTGTAGTCTCACAAGCAATATTCAAGCAGCTCCACTTTACACACACCCGAGCATGTTCAAGGTATGATGTCAAAATTCCAAGAACAAAATTAATTGTCTTTCAAGGCTTTAGCCTTCAAGGAAGCAATTATTTATAGTGAGTTGGAAGGGTTGGCGTAAACCTATCCTTGCTTGGGTCATTTCCAGGAGATTTTTTCCTCAACCGGCAAGCCCTCTAATGTTTTGAAAAGCATACAAAGGATTGGCAAGCTTAGGAGTTCAAGATTTCTGATTCTTCAAAAGAAGAAGAGCATACTCTCATATTCCATGTCGTTTTCTCCCACAAACACTTCAATCAAGTTCTTTCCCTCAAATGACTTCACTCAAAACTCGATCCCCCATGACGAGTTTTTGATTCCTCCACTTGGAAGGAAGAGAAAATCTTCTAGTGAGATCAAGAAATAAGCTTAAGTTTGATTTAAAGATTCCTAGCTTATGAAAACACAAAGTACTTGAAAAGAAAAGTTTGATTGTTCTTTTTCCCACAATTTTAAATGCTTTTCTTGTTCATTTACTATATCCAAAATTAGACAATGAATGTTCTTTTTCCCACAATTTTAGATGATTTTTGTTGTTCAATTTCTCTCCAAAAGGAATTATATAATGAAGTTTTGTTTAATTATCCCACAATATTAAATGATTTGTGTTGTTCAATTACTTGCCAAAAATAATTATACAATGAGGTTTGCCTTGTTCATTTACCCCAAATTCTTCTCAAGTCCTAAATCAATTTTTGAGTTTCTGATTTTCCTTGAAGGAAAAGAGCATAATTCTCTGATTGATTTATTAAATGATAAGAAAATGTTTTAAGTATTAAAGCTTTGAACAAGTAAAAACAATTTAGACTATCCAAACACCTGCAAACCACAAGTTAGAAATTTCCTTTCCAACTTTTTGAGAAAAAAAGGTACAGACAACAATCTACAATCAAAAATTAGGTTTCTCAACAGATAGAAGAAAACCAGATCAACAGATTAGTGGTTAGACAATTTAATATTCAAGTCAATTAATGAGACATGATTTCCTTTCCTAAAAATGATGCTAGAAACCCTGGATGTGACCCAATTTCCCAGATGTTATTCTTTGCATTAAATGCGACTGAAGATATACCAGATGCGATCCTTTACTAAAAATGAGCTAGGATTCCTGGGATGCCATCTCTGATATCCGGGGTGCGATCCAATTTCCTGGATGTGATCCAATTTCCTAGATGCGAGCCTTGATGACTAAAGGCAACTTTGTACCTGAAAATAGAGAAGACAAATTAGCCAAAAATGAAGATAAATGTGAGGTAAAATCTAAGATTCTGCCCCACGGTGGGCGCTAGAAATGTGTGTGTTATTTGTGTACCTGTTTTCTGCAACACAACACTTCAATAAGTCATTATATTAGTTAAAATAAAGTGTAAGCAAGCAAATCAATCACTAAAATAGAACTATTGCTTCCTATCTAAGAAGAGTGTGAACAATGCTATAATTGCCCTCAGATTATGCATTAATTAGTGACATATACAACTTAGAATGGAAGATTCAAATGAATTTACTCTAAATGCTCAATAAATGTTCATTTTAAGCTCTAAAAGGAAAGATTGTAACAATGCAATGAAAAAATGAGATAAAATGCATGAATATCTATGAAAATAAGAGCAACATAAGTTTGCAAATTGAAATCTCAAATTAGGGGCTAATTGAGCTTAAAATTCATTCTAAAGTGGAAGAGAGGTGGAGATTGAATATTTGGTGATCCATGCGAGGTGATCCAAGTGATTTAACTCCCATTGGTTAGGGATTTTACTTTCCCTTTTTGCAAATGGAAATGTAATTAGGATTTATTTAATTCCTTTTATTAATTACTTTAGCCATGTTTTTTATTTGTTTTGATTGAATTGAATTATTTTGATTTAATTGGCTAAGGCAATCAATCTCTTTCGAAGTCAATCCTTTGGCATTATCAAAGATCATTAATGCCTCATCATAATATAAATTTGTGTCTTATCAATTTTATCATTTTCATCCATAGTGTTGTCAAATTTGATCGATGCTATCATTATCAATCTTGTCCAAGGCATTGTCAAAGTTCATTGATGCCTTATCATCATCAATTCGGGAGCATTGTCAAAGTTTATCGATGTCTCCTCATTGTCATAAATTCTTATCATTATCAATCCTTTGACATTGTCAAATTTGTTCGATGCCTCATCATTATCCATCCAAGTTATTGTCAAAGTTAATCAATGCCTTCTCCTCATTATCATTCAAGTGCATTGTCAAAGTTCATCGATGCTATTTCATCATCAATCATTGTTTTGAGTGCATTGCCAAAGTTCATAGATGCCTCGTCATTTCCTAAATCATTAGAATCATTCCTAATCCTCATCAAGATCATCAAAACCAAGTCAAATTCACATCAATCTCATCAATTCGGTCAATGGTCCACTAATTTGTCTTCTTGAGATAAATAATTCATAGTTTATCCCTATGTTATAATCATTTAATCAAACTAATTCTCCCTTTCCTATGTCTTCCACAATTAATTAATTGCTCATCTTTTTGAATTATGGAATTTTCTAAATTCCTAATTTGGAGGGATTAATGAGTTTTGAAAAATCAAAATTTGAACTCTTACACCATTCCCCTAATTGTGTTTTCATCTCCTATTAATTAGCTTCACCACTTACATCTTTCCCTTCGCATTTTCTCCCCTAATTGTGATTCCAAATTCCTATTAATTTGCCTCCATTTTCTTCTTCCACATTCCCTAAATTTGTTCATACTAATGTGTGCATTCAATTTGTCATAATTATGACAATCTTCCTTTTGCGCATTCAAGTTGTGAAATATACAATTTAGCTCTCTTCCTATAAATTGAGATTCATTTTCTCAATCAAAACTAGCCACACTCCTAAAACTCTCATTATCATCATTTTTTATTTCATGTTTTTGTGCATTTGTTGTAAAATCAAGAGCAACATTAATCTATTTCAATGGAGAAGAAATGAGAGCACTGGAACTACATTCGAAGCGAGTTTTTGTGTTGTTTTGCCTATGTTTTTGAACTCTCATTTAAAATGGTCTTAATGTTAGATTAGATAGGTTTGCATATTGTTAGAGGTTTTTTGGTTGACCTAATATGCTTACTATGTCTTTTTTCTGGTCTTATAGCCACAAACCAATCAGGAACATACCCAATAGAAGGTGACAAGCAAGTGTTAGTAATAACTGAAAGGGGGGGGTGGTGAATCAGTGGCCTCAAAAATTTATCCTTTAATATTTAACCACCAATAAATACACCTCAGATTATTAAGTCCCTACAAAATTCATGCCATGAAATACTTATAATAACTAACTGTCTGTCAGTTTACCTTGTCTGTCCCTATTCTCCTTGATAACTGATAAGCAGTAAAACTATTCACCGATACTCAGTAAATATGCAAAGTATACCAATAAATCCAGAAATGCATATGTGAAATGTAAAACAATAAAGTAATAAACCATACACACATAACACATGGATTTTAACGTAGAAACCCTGTTAAGGGAAAAACCACTGGGACTGGTACCCCAGATTTTCACTCTTCTAAAGTGAGCCCTGTTAGGATCCAACCCTGTTAAAGGTTACAAAAACACTGTTAAGTGCGACCTTGTTAGAGGATTTTATACATAGGTTGTCACTTAGTATCTGCCATCTATTTTGCTACCATCCTTGAATCAACCTCCTTCTTAGACTATCAATAGGCTTTAGGAAAATTTTGCTACCATCCTTGAATCAACCTTCTTCTTAGGCTGTCAATAGGATTTATGCAAATTCAATGCTACTTTCATGAATCAACCTTTTTGGCAATCTGTTAGGATATACCTCAATTATAGAAGACAATTAAGTCATGCTCTATTAAGAGACTTGATGCTTCAATGGTTAAACTGAAACATTATGACCTGTTTCCAATGCAACTTGAATTGCATATTTTTAGATCTATTTAAGTACAATACCTCTCTGATCAATGTATCAATTCAATTCTTTGTGCTCCACACTTTCTACTATATGATGTTGTGCTTCACTTTTTGTCGGTGTCTACAAAATTCTTTAGCTCTCCTTCAGCTTGATTGATCAGGACTGTATGAAGTTATCCTTCACCAATTTCTCTTCAGCATCCTCTTTCTATTCACTCCACTTCTATGTATTTGATTGTTCGTGATCATAGAAATGAATTATGCTTGTCTCTTATATAGACATAATGTTCCTTGATTCTTGATTCATGATTCTTGGCGTGAAAAACAATCCAGCCAATCTGATTTATGGCTTTAACTCTGATTTATCTCGTAGTTATCTTCTTGCCAACCGTACAAATCTTCTTTAAATTAATTACTTAACTCTGGGTGAATAAAACAACCAATTAATTCTATCCTTAAGCTCTACCAGCTAGATATTTTGTCATTTTTTGAACTCTTTGTTCTGTCGTTCAACTCTGTAGTTAGTCGTCGGTGACAACTGTCAGTTCCGTTGGTGCAACTCCAGTTAGCTTCAGGATCTCTGTCCGTCGGGCATCATAGGATTTTGCTTCGCTGGGCAACACTGTCTTCTTCTTGTCGGGCATCACTATGACTTTTTATTTGCCTTTACCGATAGTGTGCACTCCGTCGGTGTTGTTTGTCACTTAGTGAATACTTGACTTTTATGCATTGCTGAAAGCATAATCTCTATTCCATTGATTCTCTAAAGTCTTTGGCATTATGTACATGATCGTAAAGATGATATCAAGTTGACATCAATGACAATACAAACCATTAACTATTTTAATGTCTTGCATCATCTTCAACTTAACATTATCAAACATTCAATCAGTTACATGTCATCAATCTCTCCCTTTGGCATTGATGACAACATACTAGATTATCACACTATACTATTTCTAATACAATGTGAAATACAATTGTTGAAATTCATCAAATTACCAAACACTTTGTTTTGATAACTGATAAAAATGTTTAACCGCCGGTAATCTCTGTGTTAGCTTAGATTTGATTCTTGCAGCTTTCTGTGTATCTCCTTCTGATGTGTTGTGTTCTCTTTTTGTGTTAATTTCTCTCTTTTGACAGTTCTTCTTCTTTGATGTCTTTGTCTCTTGTCAGCAACTCTCCCTTTGTATATGATCTCTCCTTGTTTGGAGTAATCTGATAATGAGTAGTTTCTGATGATAATATGGATACATTCTCTTGAATTTCCATTATCCATCAACAATACAACAATATGCTCTAGTGCTCGGTTCTGATATATACCTTTCTGTATATAGATGCAGCTTTGAAGTTCATCTTTTGCTTGCATCAACATGAATGATATTCTAATAATATATGGCTGATGCAACCTTCAGTCCTTTACTGACTGGTAGACATGGGTTTGACCCCTAGTCTCTTTCTTAAGTACTCAAATGTATCCTTGGGTAGTGGCTTGGTGAAGATATCAGCCAATTGTTCTTTTGATTGCACATATTCAAGTATCACCTCTTTTTCTTG
>MU223519.1:2883899-2894775 GCA_018584345.1 Thuja plicata | reverse complement strand
ATAGACCCATAAGCAATTGAATGAACTTATATGCTTACTTTTTATCCTTTTTTATCTTCTCCACACTCTAATATAAGTGATCTCTCATCACAACACACAAGTCATAATCAACATCCTCTTTCACCATCTTGTATGCAGTATAAATCATTGCACCAAGAACACCATTGATTCTACTTGAGTGATAGACCTTGTATCCTATCACGATGGATGAAAATATGACTTCCTTATTGGGGATATTGTTGATTCTCATTGCACATTTTTCCCACTTTGATTTTGTTGGTTCTATAACTACATCCTGTGGAATAGATCTTAGCTGTGGTATGTCTCTAGTAGAACAAAAACCCATAACAACATGAATGGTCTCTTTTATGACCTTGTAGGGTCAATCAAGCCACAGGAATTTTTCATGAACCCTACTAATTAAATATCTGACTTGTTCTTCCTCAAAGTCAGAAGGAAAGTGTATTACGTAGTTAAAACCCTTGTCCATGATCACTCTATGCTCATCCTTCAACAAAAAATTGTTGCATAATTCTCCATACAGTGAACAAATATGTGTTTCACCTAAGTCCTCAATTTTATAATGGATATAAGACCTAACATCTTCCATGTGCAACACTCCATAGGGCACGCTAGTTAGGGAACCCTTTGGATCATCCTCTATCTACTTATATGGATGCCTCTTAAATCTAGGCCTGGGTTTCTTAGTGATCTCGACAATAGTACGAGTATCCATTCTGAAAAAAAAAGATTTTAAACTCAGGGATCTTGAATAAATACCTCTCAAGTCATTGCTTGAAGAGTTGCACAAACCCCTGCAAATTTATTCACCAAATCCTCTTCAAATCCATCTACAGTCATCTTAATTATTGTCAATCTTCTCTGACTTCACTTATGTTTCTCTTGGTTAGCTCTTGAACGCGTAGGTACACAATAAGAGCTAAAATCACCTTTTATCTTCCATCGCACCACAACATTAATTGCATCACCAATATACCTTTTAAGATCTTGTTAGCAGTCAATCAAATCTTCATGTAGTGAAAATAAAATTCACACCATACTTCAAAACAACCACATGCATCTCAATATGCAAATATTACTTACTACACATGCATCTAGGGGGTCCTCAAATGATTCAACAATGCTTTCTCTCCCTAAGCCAAAAATGACTTAGTTAGATGAACAATTCTCTACATCAAGTGAAGATGTGGAATCTCCTGAAGATTTTATTTCACTCTTCTTTACCCAAATATTACTCATCAGATTCTTGGTCCCTTCAACATTCAAAATTTGTTTTCCTTTTTTCTTGTCTGACTAATTGACCAATTGGTTCACCTTGTTGTTCCTTTATCTGCAAAACCTTGCAATGTGTCCTATCTCGTGACATTGAAAACATACCATACTAGTTGATATCCAAGGTCAAGAACAGGGTGGAATTGGAAAAGGCGGAGGCTGAACTCACGGCCCAAAAAAGGAAGAGAACACCCATAAATTCTTCTGCGGCCCTAGACGAAGATGGCAGACCACTAGTCCAAAGGAAACTACTAGTCACTAAGTGAGGAGCAAGGGCCTCTGCAGCTAGGCAGGCCAGAGCAGAACTGGAATCGGCCACCAACCTGAGTGGAGGTGGAGGCAACAACACCCGAGTTGGGGCACTTGTGGATAAGTGGGGAGCGTTCACGAACTTTACCAAAGGAGATGCAGCAAAGTGGTTCCCATAGTTGAACCTTAGGAGGTTTTTTTGGTCTATTCATCTTTGTCTGTAGATGTCTGTTAATAGAGGTCTTTCTGCTTTAGTTTTTACCTTTTCATAGCTATCCATAGTAGTTAATACAATATCTAAAATTACCGATAAAAAATAAAATGTGAAAGTATTATTTCCCTTTGATTCATTTTACTTTGAAAGTCCTTAAAGTATCCACAAACTTTCTCATTGAAGTCATTACCCAGTAATCTAACATAGTTCCTCATCTGGACCACAACCAATGCACACTCTACCCAATTAATAGGACCAACACCAGGAAAGTAGTTTTGAAAGTAAAATAATAGACCCATAAGCAATTGAATGAACTTATATGTTTACTTTTTATCCTTTTTTATCTTCTCCGCACTCTAATATAAGTGATCTCTCATCACAACACACAAGTCATAATCAACATCCTCTTTCACCATCTCGTATGCAGTATAAATCATTGCACCAAGAACACAATTGATTCTACTTGAGTGATAGACCTTGTATCCTATCACCATGGATGAAAATATGACTTCCTTATCGGGGATATTGTTGATTGTCATTGCACGTTTTTCCCACTTTGATTTTGTTGGTTCTATAACTACATCCTGTGGAATAGATCTTAGCTGCAGTATGTCTCCAGTAGCACAAAAACCCATAACAACATGAATGGTCTCTTTTGTGATCTTGTAGGGTCGATCAATCCACATGAATTTTTCATGAACCCTACTAAGTACATATCTGACTTGTTCTTCCCCGAAGTCAGAAGGAAAGTGTATTGCGTATTTAAAACCCTTGTCCGTGATCACTCTATGCTCATCCTTCAACACAAAATTGTTTCATAATTCTCCATACAATGAACAAATATGTGTTTCACCCAAGTCCTCAATTTTACAATGGATATAAGACCTAACATCTTCCATGTGCAACACTCCATAGGGCACGCTAGTTAGGGAACCCTTTGGATCGTCCTCTAACTACTTATATGGATGCCTCTTAAATCCGGGCCTAGGTTTCTCAGTGATCTCGACAATAGTACAAGTATCCATTCTATAAAAAATAGATTTTAAACTCAGGGATCTTGAATAAATACCTCTCAAGTCACTGCTTGAAGAGTTGCACAAACCCCTGCAAATTTATTTACCAAATCCTCTTCAAATCCATCTACAGTCATCTTAATTATTGTCAATCTTCTCTGACTTCGCTTATGTTTCTTTTGGTTAGCTCTTGAATGCGTAGGTACACAATAAGAGCTAAAATCACCTTTTATCTTCCATCGCACTACAACATTAATTGCATCACTAGTTGATAGTAAATAATATATACCTTCAAAGATCTTGTTAGCGATCAATCAAATCTTCATGTAGTGAAAACAAAATTCATACCATACTTCAAAATAACCATATGCATCTCAATATGCAAATATAACTTACCGCACATGCATCTAGGGGGTCCTCAAATGATTCAACAATGCTTTCTCCCCCTAAGCCAAAAATGACTTAGTTAGATGAACAATTCTCCACATCAGGTGAAGATGTGGAATCTCCTGAAGATTTTATTTCACTCTTCTTTACCCAAATATTACTCATCAGATTCTTGGTCTCTTCAACTTTCAAAAATTGTTTTCCTTTTTTCTTGTCTGACTAATTGACCAATTGGTTCACCTTGTTGTTCCTTTCTTTGCAAAACCTTGCAATGTGTCCTATCTTGTGACATTGAAAACATGTCATACCAGTTGATATCCAAGGTCCTAAATTGCCTCTACTTGTCCTCAATCTATAGTTGACAACCATATTACCATAGTTGTGACAATCTGAACAAGTAATATCCCACTGGTTCCTATTCAGATAAGGACTCTGCTGGTTAATTTGTGACCATTGATTGTTCATCCTTGTACTGCACTCCTTAGCTCTATGACTATATTTGCTGAAATTGTTACAATAAACATTAAATGTTCTAGGTTTAACATCAAATGTTCCAGATCTAACATTTTCTCTACATACATTAGTTGCATGTCCAACCTTATGACAATTAAAACAAACTGGTTTGTAGGTTTTCTTACCATAATTCCTTTGATTCACCTTAGGTTCAAATTTGACATCTTGTATGGCCTTCTTGGTGCAAGAAGATTCACCAATATCATAACTTCTGTCACCTAATCCATGGCTCTCTCCATGCATTCTCTGATTCTTCAGTTGTTCATCAAGGTTTGTAGTACTTTCATTGAATTTCTTGAGTAAATCGTTTGCAGCCTTCAACTCACCTTTCAGTTGCTCATTTTATTTTCTTATATTTTCATTGTCCCTTAGGGCTTCTTGATTTTGTTCATTTGTCTCATGTAGATTTGCATGCAATGTACCATCTTCTTGCTCATATTTGAAGAGCTCATCCACCTTGGCTTTTAGGGATTTCTCTACAATTTTCCTTGCTTCTTCTACAATCTTCCTTGCTTCCATCTCTTCACCCGTTCTTATTTACAAAGATTCTAACTCTCTCTTGATGTTATTCTTGTCCTGACTCAACTGCTCATTCTCCAAGGACATGGCTTCTAAGGCAACTTCAGATTCCTCAGATCTACTTTGTTTAGATAGTTGTTCAAGTTCCTCAACAAGTTTGTGTTTCTTTTGTCTTGATTGCTGGAGTTATTCTTTCAACCTTTCAATAAATTTCTCAACATCTGTAAGTTTCTTCTCAAGTTTCCTTTGATATATTAAACCCTCTATATTCACCTTAATGATCCTCCCCAAGCTGTTAGGCTTCTTCAAGGGAACTTGGCTCTAATACAAATTATTAGTCTTATAAGGCACTGAGGGGAGGGGGGGGGGGGGGAGGGGGGGCAGGGGGGGTGAATCAGTGCAACCATAGATCTACAAAATATTTTCATAAACTTCCAAATAGACGAACATGCAAAGGTAAATATAACATAGAAGAAAACTAAAACATGCATCCATAAATGTAACACAATGACTCCAAGATTTTTTCTCATGGAAACCCATGGTTAGAGGGAAAAAAATCACAGTGGAAATTATTACTAATGAATCTAACTAATGCAACAATAAGATCTGCCATGTTAGGAGCATTACAACACCATGTTAAGGGGTTAAGGGTATACCTAGTTTAGAGTATCTATAACCTGGTTAAAGTTTATTAAAACAGTCCTGTTAAGAACTACTTGGTTAAGATATTTAAAACTCTTTTTGAGAGTCACCCAGTTAAAGGATTTAATCTTCACACCTGTTAGGATTTTGCATACCCTATTAGGAGTAACCTTGTTAAAGGATTTTGATCGCAAGCCTGTTAGAACTTGCCTAGAGTAGAAAACTCAAAGATTGACTTGATGATGACACCTTCTACATGATAGACCTGCTTCTATACTACTCATTGTGTTGTTTTGATCACTCTAACACCTCTAACACACTTCTGCACTTCTCCTTCAATGGTCACAATCACCACACCATAAATTAACAACCACAACTTCACAATTTTACATCATTTTATATATTTTTTCAAGTTTATCAGAGACCCTAAAATGTATTACAATTTGGCTCCAAAAATCCATTTAAATTACACAAGCGATCATGCAACCATAGGAAATTTAAATATTCAATATCAACCCTCAACAATACAATTCAAAAATAAATCACACATTGACAAATAATTAACTGCTGCCTCAATTTAACCAATTTGACAAGACCTGTTGATTGTTATTACCGATATCACTGATGATTGACTCAAATCTCCATGTGCACTCCTAATCTTCTTGGTCGATCATAGATGTAGGTAAACATAACTCTAAAGATATTGCCTGACCGATCACACCATCTAAACATTAAATATTATCAATTCTCATCAAATTTATTGATACTATCTGTATTACCATTGATACAAGGAGAACTTAGAAAAATCCTTATGCAACCAACTTCATCACTAGTATATCAGATCTAACCTTTGAAATAGACTTGTTTCCAACAATGACAACACTACAACATCTAGTACATGATCTACTACACGGTAATCTTCATCATATGCAAATAATATTCAGTTGGAATAGGGATATGAGAACCATTTGGTGTTTGAGGAAAGATTGGGAAGATTTTTTGAAGGAGGTTAGTCACCAGGTGTTTTCTCTCCATGCTTCCTTCTGTCATATTCTTTCATTGTCAAATTTGCAAGTTAGTTTTTTGTTTTCAAGAGGATTAGTTTTTGTTTGATGAGTCATTCCTATGTGTTAATAATCTTGTATAATGGTCAAGTTGTGATTAATTTGTTTATTAAATCTTTCCTTGATACTCATCTTTGCTAAGAGTATTTTTGAGGGTTTAACTAGGGTTTTAGTTTTCTAATTCGAAAAGAGTTAACACATCTTTGTTTTGTGAAAAATAAACTCTTGTTATGTTTATATAAATATGTGTAACCCAAGGTTTTGTATCTCTTTTAAGGTTTAGCATACGGGTTTACGAATGATTAATTTTGTATACATAAATTTTTTCGGTCTTCTACCCATATTATAGATATAAGGTTTTTGGTTAAAAGTTTGGTAAACCCTATGCAGGGTTTCAAGATGTTTGAAGATTTAAATGTATTTCTTGTTGTTATCTTTGTTTCTCAAGTAAAAATATTTTTGTTGAACCCCAGTCAAGGTTTTTATCTCACGGGTTCATGAGTATTAATGTAACCTTGTATAGTCCTCTATTGTGTTTGTTGACTCTTGTGGTTGTCGGGTTCTCATTATTATGTGATTAAGCACTTTGTTTAGACATCTTTATCACTCTGTTTAGTTATGGGAAAAGAGTATTTAGTTATCTGTGATAACTTATTTTGGAGAAACAAAAAGACAGTTCTTCAGTGATTGCATTATTAAAAGATTATTATTATGAGGCAATAAATGAAATTAGTAAGTTGTAAAATCAGTTTTAATGGTAATTTTGTTTCAGATTCTCTGTAAAGAACATTATATAAACATGATTCAGGGAACATTATTGTGGTGTATAGAAACAAATGTATTGAAAATAATTTCTTTCAAAGATTAAGATAGTGGATGATATCTTGAGATCTATATTGTATACATATGGTTCTGAGTATCAGGTCATATGAGACTAGAATACATTTTTAAAGAAAAAAGAGATAGTACTCTATGTTATTTTGTAATGAATTTGAGATAGTAAAGAGTGATGGTATAAAACTAGTGAGGAATATTATAAGTGAGACACATTGTTAGTGAGACAAGTTGCCAGTCAGGCACATCGCTTTGCTAGTGAAGCATACCAGCTAGTGAGGCATTTGTATTTGTCAGTGAGACACATAAGCCAGTGAGGGATTTTAAAAGATTATATATAATAAGATAGTGATGCAACTTTGAGTGGCTTTATTCCCCCAAGGGTTTCCACTAAGTACATCTCTTGTGTTATGTTTTGTTACAATTATTTCTAATGTGTTTGACTCTCATGTTAATATGCTCATCATATGTCATTTAGTTTTTATGTTCATCTGATATACATGAAGACTTTTCATTATGTATCTTTCAGTTCACATTCATTATGGTTAATCATGTTGAGTTGATCAAAAAGTTCTTGAAGTCCTCAAATTTCTCATGTTTCAAGTTAGTATAAAAAATATTTAAGTTTTTGTTGGAATTGATAAACCACTTATTCACCCTCGCCCCCTCTTAGTAGTATTGTACTCCAACAAGTGGCATCAGAGCCAAACCTAGTCTAATTGATTTAAGGGATTTCTTGGTATTGGATTAATTGTCATGGCTAAGTGAAATAGGAACAAAGGTCAAAATAATAACACTGGAGTCAAGTCGAGTGGAGTCTTGTCTCAGGAGAAGTCCTTATCAAGTGATTTTGTAAAGAATAATATAATCCTATAGAAAATTATATAAGTAATACTGAAGGAGATGTTGATCTTGAGGGAGAACTAGTTGATGCCCTAGATGTAATAAAAAATCTTGAAAGGCTTAATACGGTATTGGTTCAAAGAGTTGAAGAATCATACCAATTGATCATAAATCAGAAATCAGAACCTGAAGAGTCAAATCAAGGTATTACAAATTTGAAAATAAAAATGGAAGAGTTTAGAAGGAAGAAAGAAGATGCTAGTTTTCAGTTACAAACTGTGGTGGGAGATCATCACAAGTCAAAGACTGAAATAATATTTTTAAAATAGAAATTAGAAAAGATGACCTGTAAATTGGACAATAATATTCAATTTGAAGAAAGCACTAGAAGATTGAATAAGATGTTAAGTAGGCAGAAAAGTCACAAATATCTTGCTGGCTTAGGATTTGAAAAAGAATAAAGTTCAGGTGTTTAAGATGAGTATAAATGCGAGACAATATTTTCAACAAAAGATGGAAAGAGTTTCAAGGTCAAATGTACTTCTAGGAAGGAAATTAATCAACATCATCATGTTTTTGAAACTTATAGAAGAATGAACAAAGATGGAAAAGTATCTCAAAAGAAAAATCACTTGGTTCAAGGCAAACAACATAAAATGATCAAGTATGAAAGTGCTTTTCATGGTTATTGTTTTGCATGTTATCAGTTTAGACGTAAAGCATATCATTGTTAAAATTTTGTAAGATCCCCTAGATACATTAAAAAGGTGAATATGATGACCAAACAAAAGAAAGCTTTTATGGAAGTACAAAAAAGAAAGAGCCTAAGAAAGTGTGGAGAAGAAAACATAAACCAGAAAAGAATGAATTTGTCTTTGTACATAATGAACGAGAGACATTATTGAATACATGAAAAAATTGTAAAGTTTAGGGGTATATACTAGTGCATTACCTTTCGACCCCTTAGAGAAATCATAAGTACAAGGTTTCTGAACACGTCATTTAACACTAAGCTAGAGAGATTTTTGATAGTCTTATGGAACATTTCAAACCTACTATTTTTACGTCTGGGTGAAAAATATTTATGTCACAAAGATAGAAGGAAGATTGATAACGTGAGATGTTCAACCAAAAGAAGAATGAAGCTATTTTATTTCCTTATCTTTTTGAAAAAAATTTAGAGACAAAGATTCTATACTTAGACAACATGATAGAGATAGTTTTATTCATGTGTTAAGTGTCTTCAGTTGTATATTCGGGGGATTTAATGCAATATATTGTCTTACAACGATCAAATTATGTTAACATTGAGAACTTGTTCCAAGCATTTAACCATTTTTTTTTACAGTAGTTGGTAATCATAATTCTTTGACAGTTCCTATTTTAACAACATGCACTTGTTTTGAACAAATAACCTCAAGGCATTTACTTGAATTTAGTCATATGCTTATAAGTGAATTTGAACAATATGAATATAATAATGTTCTAGTTTGTGACATGTCAAGGTATGAAAACCAGATATCTAAAGTGATCAGTATAGATGACATTGATCTTGATAGTTGATGTTTCATCAATGATATCTGACATTTAAGTTGTCTTTGATTGGATAGTTATCAAGGAGGAGGGTAAATGTACAAACCCGTGGCACACTTTTATAAAGGAAAAGGTTAAAAACACCAAAATTGTTCAACTTCAACGACATAAAAGTGACATTTACGTTTAGAATTTCAAGATGATGTAAACTAATTAAAAGTGTAAAAATGGATGAAGTTTATGCCTATTATTTAAAATAAAATTTGGAGAAGAATTGATATGTTTTTTTTTAAATTTTAATGCTCATTTTTCAATTGCTAAAAAATACTACAAATCAGGGGGTCTAGCTTCCACAAAAAACTGTATGCAAATAAACTTTTTTTCCTCTAATTTCAAAATATGTTTTAGATCACATGTATAGCCAGTGAAGGCAAAAATAAAATTTCATTTTTTATTTATATTTTCTTGGTTATAATAATTCAAAGTCCGACTTACCCAAAATCGGTAGTTTTCATCCCCCACCTTATTTTCCCTATCAAATATATACCAATCAAAAAACAAACTATACATTATAGAAGAGAACTCTCTCCTCTAGTGAACCATATAATTTTTAAATATTTTTTATATAAATTTTATTTTATTTTCCTTTTCTGAATCATGTTCTTCTCAAATGTTAAAATACCTACTTGTTGTATTTTGTAATTATAATATATTAGATCTAATCAAGACAAAATGAAAATTGTATGAGCATATTCTTGACTCCGATCTATAAAAGGGTATTTTTAGTTTCTTCATAAAGTTGATTTTTTATGGAGAAATCAGTTGCAAAAGTAAAAGTTATGCAATTCTAATTTTTTTTGTTGATTTGGCTGCCACTTAGGATGACACACAAGCAATTTCAGCCAGAACTAGTTCAGCTAAACCAATTTTGGCCGAAACCCCCTGTATATATGTGTACCAATTCTTCATTGATCTAACATATTTGGCTTATATTTACTCATGGAGTTTCAGCCAAAATTGGTTCGACCAAACTAGTTTTGATTGAACCTACCTTGCCACATAGACACCGCGTGGTGCCACTTGGTTGTCATGAGTGTTCAGCCTGGATTTTTTCGGTCGAACCATGTCCGACTGAAACTATTTTTTACTAAAACATCTCGTTTATCCTAAAGTGCAACAAAACTTTGTGCTTTTACCCAGGATGTATGTTTCTCAACACATTCATAGGGAGTTATGGTTAAATAAGTTCAACACCTTCTCGATCTTACAAGTTGCAGTATTGTGATAAGTTTTCTTAGCTTATCTTATGTTTGCATTAGTGAATGTATGTAGTTGATAAACATTCAATAGAGGGGGAGCATTTCACAGTTAAATCTCTTGGAATTTTTGACATAATGAGACTACTTGAAATACATAGATGATGCCTTGGTGTCTCAAGTACACCCATGTACCATATGTTTATCTCTTTAGTCTTGGTAATACAATTGTTTTGATGACAGTTTGTACTTTTTGGTAATTCTTAGGAAACATTGGAAATATTTTATTGTAATGATGTTTGATACAACTTTCATTATGCATATTTGATAGTATTTTCCATGATGCAAATGTTGTGACAATATTTGATGCTCAATTATTGTATACACTAAAAAAATGGCTTCGTTGATTAATCAATTAATTAAATATTTATTATTTAATTAATATTGACTTGATGAATTGATTAAATATTTATTATTTAATTAATGTGTATTTCTTCTATTTATTTAATAAATTAT
>MU223519.1:2841793-2871272 GCA_018584345.1 Thuja plicata | reverse complement strand
TTGAGAAAGATGAATTTAGAAGAAAATAGATGATTAATTAATGATTAAAAAACCATTAATTAATAGATGAAAATTAGGGTTTTAATGTAAAGTTGCAAGCCTGTCCATTTTAGGGTGTCTACAGGTAGTATCCCGATCCTGTCTGGCCTCTGTAACCTCCTCCTCCAACATCTCAACCCGTCTCTCCAGTCTGGGGACATGGTCAGCCTGCATCTGTAACATCGCTAGTCTAGCTAGCACTGCATCCACATCAATGTCCTCATCCTCTGTTGCTGCCCTGTGTAAATAGGGATCCTGACCCTCAACATCCTGTACATCATCGGCCTCCTATGCCTGTACCTCCACATCCTCTCCCTTTACATCCTATGCTGCTACTTCCAACATCTATACGTCATCCTCAATATTGTGCATGGGCTAATCCAGTGCCTAAGCTGCTTCCTAGATCAGTACCTGTGCCTATATTAGAGGATCCCTCTGTGCAGTAGGTCATGGTCATCTTTGTCTATCAGGTGGTGGCATCAACCCCTATGGACATACACCCCCACCTCTCATCCTCAGACCACCTCTACCCCTCCCTCTATGAGGAGCATCACCACTGTCATCTCCCCCATCGTCCTCATCCCCTCTACCTCCACCTCGACCTCGTCCTCATCCTTGGCCTCTATCCCCTGGATCTCTATGTGGGGGCCTCTCAGCTGGATTTGTCAATCTAGGGACTGGGTGATCCCTCATATACCTCTTGAACTTTGCTGTCATACCTGGGTCTATGACCCCCTGTCTCATCGGCCATTCCTGAAATGGCATGTCCAAGAACTCCTACCCTGCTGTCTCAAAAGGTATCATCAGCCTCCAGTCTCACCTCTCTTGAAAGGTTTGCGCAAACTCTTTCGTCCCATGGGGCATCCCCTAAATACGACCAAACTGACGAAGTACCCTGCTGACCATCTATCTCTCTATAATATAGGGTGTAATCTCATCAACCATCGTGTCTTAAAACAATATCTGAGCTGCCGCTTGTCATCCCATACCTCGCACCCTAGGTAGGGTCTCTAGATCACTGAATCCATCATATCAAAAGTGTATCTCCAGAACTCTAACTATCCCAGCTTACACTGAGACTGAACAGATGTATAAAGAAATATATAAGGCTGTCCTGCACCTCAAAACCTGAGTGTTGTAGGCCGTGTGACGACAATATGCTCCCATGCCCACACATAGAGTAGTGTAACCCCTACTGATAAAGATGCACTTCCATGGTACACCACCTGATGAAGATCATGATATAAATGGGCTAATAGACACACTCCCCGTGCAAAACAGATCCCCTCATCCATCATCCTCTATAAAGTCTTGCCCCATCCAACTGCAAATCCATGTGATCTCCGATCTGGGCAAATGTATCCTCTGATCGCGCCAGCTAACACGACAGGCAATGGCTCATATAGTGCCACCATGTCTTCCCAACTGATCTCTGCATCATCTATATCATCATCACCAAAAACCTCTCTACACTGAGCCAACCCACCATGCCGATCATAGTGTACTAACTCCCCCGTGATAGGTAGTCGAAGGATGTGAAATACATCCTCCAATGTAACGGTCATCTCGCTGGTAGGTAGATGAAAGGTACTCGTCTCTGAGTGCCATCTCTCTACTAAGGCCGTCAACATACCTAGGTTTGCCTGAATCTCGGGCGTATAAATCACATGATATAATCCCGTCGCACCAATCAAGACTCTATTAGTCTCTGACAATGCTGCCCTCAAACTCTGAGTCACCGAATATCTCTCTCATGACATTAGCACATCGGTAATATCCTCCTATCAATATCAAATCAAAATCAAACTATCAGCTATCGATCAAATGGATCTATCTATCTATCCTATCTGTATATCAATCGAACACATGTTTATCACATGTATTAGATGATAATTCTATCAATTATCTATCACTCAAGATGGTTTACTAGCGACCATGCTATAATGTGGCCTATCTTGATATCAATATCAATCATTATTCAATGACAACTAGATCTTATCAGCCTATCGCTCTGAAATTTTTCCCTAATTTGACTTTCCACTTTGTCTAACACTACATTGTCATTTATGCGCAACATTGTTTAATGTTTGCGCAGCTTTTTACATATGCGCAGGACAACCGAGTATTTGCGTAAGTTTTTCTCACATATGCGCAAGAATTATATATGTGCACATTTAATGCACAAATACGTGGCATCAGAGACCTTCTTTGATGAATGCGCAGAACCCCCAAACAAATGCGCAATATATCTCATTTATCAATTAATGCTGCACATTGATGCGTCGCAACTGCGCATCCATATTCCGGGATGAAAACTAAAATTTTCCTACCCTAACTATGATTCAATCTAGCCTAAAAACATGCTACAAATCTATATAGAAAGCATAATTGAATCAAATTAACAGAGAAGGATTGACCACTCACCGGCTCTCCAGAATCTGGCGGCCTCTGGAAGCGTCTGACTCGCTCAAAACGGTGATCGGACAGTGGGAATGACATCTTCTCAACTATGCTCTTCTCTCCAAGCCTCTAATCTCCAAATGCCAAGTGTACACAATGAGCTTATTGTGGACCCTTTTGACCCTTTATATAGCCCGTGGACCCGTTTTGCTTACCCTGTGGACCCTACTTATCGATATCACTCCATCTCCCATCGTTTTCACTCTAATTCCTCCTGATTCTTTTTGTGAGATTGATTGAAACCTCTCTCTCTCTCTCTGTCTCTCTCTCTCTCTCTCTCTATATATATATATAAATAAAAAAAATAAAAAAAATGGTCATCCATTTTATCAATCAATCTCTCGAGGGGGCATGCAAAGGTCATTCTCGTCAAACATAGTCTGGGGCAGAAAGCTTGATTTTTCTTTGAAACAATGTGACAAGCACACTATTTCAAAGAGGGGAAAAATGTATACACTAAAAAAATGGCTTCGTTGATTAATCAATTAATTAAATATTTATTATTTAATTAGTATTGACTTGATGAATTGATTAAATATTTATTATTTAATTAATGTATATTTCTTCTATTTATTTAATAAATTATTATATTTATTAGGTAAATTCACTATAGTTTATGCTTCTTGTCCTAGGTCTTCTAAATTAGTCTTATTAAAAGTGATTTAATTAAATACACAATCACTAAATATGACTAAGTCCCCTAGTCCACCTCATAAACCTAGTCACCTTACACATCACCTTGGCTAAAATAATTAATTAATAATTAATAATTATCCTCACCCACACATGTCCTATTCTTAAGGGCTATGTGGCCTTATAAGACTTAGTCTCGTGACCACATGTCTTCTCCTACACTAAGTCAAGAAGCAATCCCTATTCTTAAGGAGCTTCCCAAGCCACCTCTAAGAGTCCAAGGTGACTCATGGGACACTTGTACCAAGAGTCCTCATGAGGAATGAGTCCTTCCTCTTTCCCCTCCATGGTATTTGTGAGACACTTGACATGTGTCTTTCCCTTCCATCTTCTTCTCCCTTATGTCAATGTAGGAGGAACATCCTCCCTATTCTCCCTCTCACATTCCAACTATATCCCCTTTTTTCTCAACCTCTTCAACTAAGTCAATAGTAACCCTAGGATCTTCCACCTTTCAATCTCCACCCTAGGATTGTGCCACCTAGGCTTAGGTCCTCCAAAATCCTATAAAAGGAGCATCATTCTACCTTTGTGAGCTAATAGGTAATCAAGTAATCAAGCATTCAAGTGATCAAGCATTCAAGCATTCAAGCATTCAAGAAATCAAGAATTTTCACAAGCATTCCATCATCCATTTGCATAATCAAGGTTTTAGACCATTTTGCATTCATTCATACAATCTCCACACTTTGGTAGCATTTTGGACAAAAGAGCTTCATTTGGAAATCTGAGAGCTCAACATACATTCAAGAAACCAAAGCTAGGAGGACAATGGAGACAATTTGCATTGGGTAGGTGAAGGTAACTTTATTGTTTTGCTTCATTTAAACTTGTAATATTCATTGTGTTTGCATTTAGATTGATTTATTAGTTAGATTAATTAATATCTCATTTAGAGTAGTTGGACATCTATTTTGCATACAGTTATGCCTATGACTGTCCAACATGTTGGATCTTCTTGTTGGTTGTTTGAGGAAATTGATTCAAGAAATTGTTCATTAGATTTTCTTTGGAATTTCTTTGATCAGTTGTTTGACTATTATTTGATGATAGAATAGGGTGATGAGTGGTTTACCATGGTAACAAATTATATGCAGTGGTATTCATTTGTTGATCAATAGATTTTATTATTGATCATGCTTTGCATTTGATAGATTTTGTATAGGGGTATACTCTCAAAAAATGATTGTACTATCTTACTAGTTAATACAAACTAAGGCTTGACCTTATTAGAATCAAATATCCTATGTATTATATCTCTAATAAGGACCTTAATGATTCACCAATGAATACATTGATAGATCATTAAATCCTTTATTTAATACACAATTCATATGATATTGGACTTCTAATGTGTACAAGACTTGATGTATTTAGTAATAAGATATTATGATAAAATCATGACTTCTTTAGAACCTACAAGATCTTCACTACAATGACAAGTTTTTTATTATAAAAATTGATATCTAGCAATAACAATAATCATGCAGTTTCAGAATGTGTGGGCTTATTGATTGGCCTTACAAGGGTTCTGATGTTAGTTCACCACAATAAATTGATACATGGCAGTTGATACTCATTCTTATTGATATGGTCATTTATTGACATTCACATACTTGATTTATTATCTCCTTGAGTATATTCTACACCCCTGGGATAGTGTTAGCATGATGACATCTTAGTTTCATATATAGTGTTCTTTGTGGTTTTATTTTTCAGTCCTAATGCTATTTTTGTTCACTGTGACAACAAATCATCATTCATACCCCTTTGACCTTGACATTTTTGTCAAAAAATGATACATATTTACATCATACATGAAATGATATAGGTTTAGCTTTACAGGTTTTGCAACAATGAGTTTTTTGAATTGCAAACTTGCAATGATGATTTGTTGTCTTTGATACTGACATATGTTAGAGCTCTTTATCTACAGATAAATCATTTCAATTTTAATTATTTGGTCATTTTCACTATTTTTCCTCTTTCTCTCATTTTCCCTTAATGTAAAATGGGGGAGAGGAGTTATTCAACCAAGGACAAAGGAGGAGTTTGTTGCTCTTGGCTTTGTTGTCCTTGATGTCATAACACTAACTGGTACATGAAGGTACATATGATTCACATACATGCAATTATTATACATGCTGACATAGTTGATTATCATACTTCATATTCGATGCATGGGACATATTTGCTAACCAATTTGATACATGGTACATATTTGATGTATACATACATGGCAGTGGTCAGAGATTTGAGTGATCGGTTTGATTGATTCGTTTGATTATCAATTTGGTGCATGATTTCTATTGCGTTTGACATTCAAGGCATACACAATGATATTGAGTTTGCATATGATATGAATGATGAATACAAAAAGATTTGATCATAATCAATATACTTGGTAGTTGATCTGCATAGCATTTTATGTCAAATATAAGTTTATTAACCAGTTCACAAATATATCCTCATAGTCAGATTACATGTTGGAATTGATGCCCAAGTTGATTTATAAAAATATTATCCCAATTCATAATCTGCTTTCATGATGGGTAATTTGAAATATTAAGGTCATTATATTAATGTTCACTATCACCAAATTATGACTTGGTATTGGAATTTTGCAAAAGTGGTTTATATTCATTTAATATTGGTTATGGCAAGCCTTTTGGCCGACATTGCCTAGGTGTTAAGGAAATATGTTATTTGATGCAACATTAGTACCAAAGTGGTACCAATATTGTTCTGTCAACATTAATGAAGATTATTAATTGTATGATATAAAATGCCTTTAATTTTGGCATGTTGAACATTTTGACGTGTTTTTCATTTGATTAAGCCCTAAGCTTGGTCCAATAAAAGTGGTTTCCTTAACATAGCCAAAAATCTGCATCATTTTTTCTTGGATGGAAATTGGGCAGACTCACAATGGATATGTGGGTTGAAATATTTCCCATGATAGGTTCTAATCACGATCGTATAGGTGTTCCCATTCAAGAAGATACAAGCCCAGATTGTTTCCCTTTTAAATTTTAATCAATGATGTTTCATGCAGATGGCTTTAAGAAGTTGATTGAGGACTGGTGGAACAATGCTCCCTATAGGATAGGAAATAATTATTTCATCTTCTTTAAAAAGTTACAATTTTTATAGGAAGAACTGCAAAAATTAGTAGATTTACTTTCAAGAATGTTTTCAATGAAAATTTAAAGTTAGAAAAGGACTTGGAGGACCTAAACTCAAGATTCATTGATTCGGGATTGTCAGAAGAGGATTATAAGATTGAGAAATATCTATATAATAAGTACTCTTAAGTTCTGGCCAAGGAATAAATATTTTGGCGTCAATTTTTTTTTGAAACCTGGATAAAGGATGGTGATAGAAACAAAACCTTTTTCTATAACTCAGTCAAAGAAAGAAGGTCCATTAACAAGATTTTTTCAATAAAGGATGCCAATAAAGATACCATTCAAGAGGCCCGTCTCATAAATGGAGAGGCTATTAAACATTTTTCTAATTTATTCAGTAGGGTGGAGGATGACATGAATCTGCAAGATAATATTCTTGATGCTATTCCAATATGCATTTCAAAGGTATATAACAAGATGTGAATGAAAAATGTTTCAATCGAAGAAGTGAAAACTACTCTTTTTGGTTTGGGTGGGGATAAGGTCCCTACTCTAGATGGTTTTCCTGCTAGTTTTTTTTTCGAAAGTTATGGTTAATTTTTGCGAAATATTTGTTGGAGGTAGTGGAGGAATCAAGAAGGGGTGGCTTTGTTCTGAAGTATTTCAACAACACTTTCATTGTGCTTATACCTAAGCGTGCTGAATTAAATACCTTTGATTATTTCTTTCCTATATTGCTCTACAACACTGTGTATAAAATTATAGCAAAATTCATTACAAGCAAACTCAAAGGTGAATTAGAATATGTTATATGAAATGAGCAAAGTGGTTTCTCTTTGAATAGATCTATTTATGAAGGCATTATTGTAGCTCATGAAGCTATTCACTCTATCTAAATGACAAAAAAAGAGAGGATGATGGTGTAATTAGATATTAGAAAGGCATATGATGAAGTCAACCGAGGCCTTTTGTTGAAGGTTTTAAAAAAATTTGGTTTTTGTAAAGAATGGAAGGAATGGATGGAGAGTTGTATTTCTACCCTATGTTTCTCGATCAATGTTAATGGAAGCCTCCAAGTTTTTTTTGAGTAAAAGAAAGGTATAAGACAAGGAGAACCAATATCTCCCTTTTTATTTATCATTATGACTGAGGTACTTGGGAGGCTTACAGAAAGAAAAATATAGGACGAAGCTTGGGAAGGAGTTAAGATAGCGGAAGAGATTGATCTTATCTCTCATTTATAATTTGCGGATGCCACTTTCTTTGTGGGTGAGGAATCTTTAAGAGAAGCTAGGTTGATGAAGAAGACCAATGAAAAATATAGTAGGGCCTTGAGACAATGCATCAATTAGAGAAAGTCACAAATTTAATTAATTAACACATATTTTCATAAGTAGATGGAGATTTGATGCATCTTGGGAATGCAATGGGGATGGTTACCTGGGAAATACTTAGGTATTCTACTATTTACCAGGGCTTGTCGCTCTAAAATTTGGAAGTACTTAGTTCACAACTATTTGAGAAAGATAGAGGGCTAGAAGGGTAAGTGAATTTCTTTTGTAGGTAGAATTCTTATGATCAAATCTATAATTTCTGCAATTCCTATTTTTTTAATGTCCTGCCTTAAGATCCCTAAAAAGGCTATTAGAGTAATTGGGAAAAAAATGAGAAAAATATTCTACGATGGGGCTAACGGGTGTGATTAAATTACCTTGCTAGCATGGGAGAAAGTATGTAAAGCTAAAGAGTTTGGAGCGGCAGGTGTGCGGGATTTGCAACTTATGAATAGAGCATTGGGAGTCAAGCTGGTCTCGAACATTTATGCAAATACGAATCACTTATGGGTCAAAATATTAAGACATAAATATCTAGATTATAAAGAAAGACATAGGATTTTTACTATCTGTAATCCACCAAGGGGCTCAAGGATATGGAATTTCTTGATGAAATCTAGGTCGGTTATCAAAGATCATATATCTTGGCAAATTGATAATGGATGACAAGTGAAATTCTTAGAGGATTCATGGGAAGGCTTACTAGCCCTACATGAAGATGGGCATTTATATTATCTAAGACTCATTTTTATGAAAAGATAAGGTGATTATACTTGAGATTAAATGGAACCTAGGAATGGGCCCTTAGGGGTCTAATGGGCCTGGAAACCATTGGAGATCGATGGATTATCCAACTAGCAAAGAGAAATCATGTTGACATTTTGTAAGGCAAGAATGTTACGATCTCAGACAAATAAGAGAGTGTGATTTTTTTGGGGATATGAATGAGAATTACTCTATAAATATTATAAATATTAGTTACCAACTGCTGGACAGAAGGATGGGGGTGTGTGTGGTAAAATGTGTGATCAAAATCTGCAACCAAACACTTCAATAAACCATTATATAAAGGGGGTTAGTAAAAAATGTAAGATTCAAAAGCATTATCATGAAAACCCTTGAAACTAGCTCATTGCTTCCTAGTTGAAGCGAGTATGATTCTCATAGGTGTCCATCAAATTGGACATAGAGAAATCGGTGACTTGACTACTCCAAAATGGAAGATTCAATGCAAAGAGGATGAGCAAGATGTATAGACTTGCATACTTAGCTCTCAAAACTGGAAAATGAAAGATACAAAGAGCTACCAAGCTATGAATGACATTAAAACTAAGAAGGCAAATGCAAGCTACTAAAGAACAATGCATCTACTATTAAGCTAGAAAATGAAACTAGAATGACATTAAGCTAAGAAATGAAGATAACAATGCAAGAATGCAAGAAACTAGTATGAAAGCAAAGAAATATGAATGCACTAATGAGCTCTAGAATGAAAATAACATTATAACTCTACTTCAATCTTCTTGTTATCCTTAGCTAAATCTATGAGCAAAAACCTTAACCTTGAGCAAGGGGAGTCATCCCTTTTATAAGAGATTCCAAGGAATGAGTGGTTGAGATTAAGAGGCAAAAGAGAATGATCAATGGTGGAGATGCAATTCCTCTCAATCCATGTGAGGTGATAAAGTGATTTTGATTGGTCAACTTTGTGGAGAATAAGAGAAAATTGGTATTTTCTCCCTTTTATTTGTTTTATTTTGATTTTTGAGTGCACACCCATGTGTGAATGGGTTCACCTTTTTGAACTTAGGACTTTTTGATTTATCCCAATGTTTTATGCTTTTTGGGTTTAGGATTTGATGTTTGATTATTTGATTCAACAAGTTAGGATTAAAATTATATAAGCAAGTTTGATTAAATGCTCAATAATTTAGAGTCTATCAATAATGTCTTAGATTTAAGATTTATTAAGACTAATTATTTGAGAAAAAGGGGCTATGTGTTTGCTAGATGATTTTTAGGTGAATACATTTGCCCCTCTTTGACTAATGTGTGATTGATATGGGAACACATTGGGTCAAAGAACATTTGAAGTTTAATTGGATCTAGAAATAGCTTGATGTGAAGCGATGAAACTATCCCACAGATTAGAACAAACTCTGAAATTGATAGAATAAAAAACCAATGGAGATTTGAAGATATTAGCTCCAGACTTGATTGAGTGAAGACTGATAAAGAGATCTAAGTATATCAGCTCTAGGCTTGATTGAGAAAATACTAATAGAAGAGTTTGAGCATTCAGCTTGATGTGAAGCGATGAAACTAAATGTCCGTCCTCCAAGAAGATTTCCCAATTAAAGATTAAGTATGAATGACAAACCAACCTGATGTGGTGTGATGAGATTGATTTCCATTCAATTGATTGATGGGATAATTGACTTGATATGGATCCTGAAGAAGCCAATTACCAAATTGAGGGGAGTTCTCAAATTGATATGGTGCGATGAACCTGATATGCCCCTAGAGCTTGAGATTTTTGATGCACAGTGATGAGAATCACTTGATTAGATCTTGATTTGAGTCAGGGCTTGATGCCCCTAGAGATTGAACTTGTTGATGTGAATCAAATTTTTGATATAGTGATACTTCCCCCTCGGGAACAAAATTGAAAGGAGGGAAGGTACAAGCTCAATAGATCGAAAAAGCATTGAGAAATTTGGGATACTAGCTTGTTTGAGGTCCAGTTGACCAAAATTGACTTATTGAATTGGAGAGGGAAATGTGCAAGGAATTTGACCAAAAGGAATCTCAAATCAAAATCCTATGTGGAAAGCATCAATAATCAATTGCATTTGTTAAAAATAGGTTAAGTTGCCTTTTTGAGGATCAAAACATCATTGGATTTCAATTTCGGTCCCGAAAATGGATTCAGAACAGGCTGATTAGCCAAGGGTGCAATTTTTGCGTCCATAGGAGCATTAAGACAATTAGATCAAATCTCTATATAAGGCTCAGAGGGGTCATTTTCAAATCATTTTTACTGTCCACATTTTGAGTTTTTGAGAAGCTTCTTTGAGCGAGAATGGTGGTCCTAGTATCAACTCTTCATTTCGATCGCATGCGGAGACATGGACAACCCAAAGATTTCATGCCACCTGTAAGTAGTCGATAAACTTCATCGTTGCATGTAAATTTTTCCTTTTTTGGTCAATTTTTTGATGTTTTTCCACATTGTTACCAACCATCTGAAGTTTATCATTCGATCCTGCAAAAGGGCTTGTACGACAATCTGCTAAAAAATCTTTTGTCGTATGAAGATATTAGATTGTTAACATGGGACTGACCCACCTTTCGCATGACAATATTCATCATTGCCCCTTTTGTCGCATGAGGCCATTTTATTTTTCATATCACACTGATTTATCATCTGGCCTGTAATCCTGTGTCGTATGAAACTTGGGGCCAGTTTGGTTGTTTCTATCTTTTGTCGTATGGGAATAGGGACATTTTTCTCTTGATTTTATCATCTAGTTGCATGTTCACCTTTCATAGTAGCCTGTTTGTGAGCTTTTATGATTGCATTGTAGTGATTTCATTTTGATCTGATGTTGATACTAATGTTATTTATGTTATTTGTCTTCATACAGGTGCAATTGCCTGATATATAGTTTAGATTGACCTATCCTGCCACTATGTAGTTAGTCTATGGTTTGTCAGATAACCAGAGGTCACATGTCCAAGCTTGTGGTGTTTCCTGGTAAAATGTGTGTGGTAAAATGTTTGATCAAAATCTGCAACCAAACACTTCAATAAACCATTATATCAAGGGGGTTAGTAAAAATCTAAGATTCAAAAGCATTATCATGAAAACCCTTGAAACTGGCTTATTGCTTCCTAGTTGAAGCGAGTATGATTCTCATAGGTGTCCATCAGATTGGACATAGAGAAATCAGTGACTTGACTACTCTAAAATGGAAGATTCAATGCAAAGAGGATGAGTAAGATGCATAGAATTGCATACTTAACTCTCAAAACTTGGAAAATGAAATATACAAAGAGCTATCAAGCTATGAATGACATTGAAACTAAGAATGCAAATGCGAGCTACTAAAGAACAATGCATACTCTAAAATGGAAGATTCAATGCAAAGAGGATGAGTAAGATGCATAGAATTGCATACTTAGCTCTCAAAACTTGGAAAATGAAATATACAAAGAGCTATCAAGCTATGAATGACATTGAAACTAAGAATGCAAATGCGAGCTACTAAAGAACAATGCATCTACGATTAAGCTAGAAAATGAAACTACAATGACATTAAGCTAAGAAATGGAGCTAACAATGCAAGAATGCAAGAAACTAGTATGAAAGAAAAGAACTTTCAATGCACTGATGAGCTCTAGAATGAAAATAGCATTATAACTTTACTTAAATCTTCTTGTTCTCCTTGGAAAAATCTATGAGAAAAAACCTTAACCTTGAGCAAGGGGAGTCATCCCTTTTATAAGAGATTCCAAGGAATGAGTGGTTGAGATTAAGAGGAAAAAGAGATTGATCAATGGCGGAGATGAAATTCCTCTCAATCCATGTGAGGTGATAAAGTGATTTTGGTTGGTCAACTTTGTGGAGAATAAGACTAAATTGGTAATTTCTCCCTTTTATTTGTTTTATTTTGATTTTTGAGTGCACACCCATGTGTGAATGGGTTCACTTTTTTGAACTTAGGACTTTTTGATTTATCCCAATGTTTTATGCTTTTTGGGTTTAGGCTTTGATGTTTGATTATTTGATTCAACAAGTTAGGATTAAAATTATATAAGCAAGTTTGATTAAATGCTCAATAATTTAGAGTCTATTGATAATGTCTTAGATTTAGGATTTATTAAGACCAATTATTCGAGAAAAAGGGGGCTATGGGTTCGCTAGACCATTTTTAGGTGATTACATTTGCCCCTCTTTGACTAATGTGTGATCGATCTAGGAACACATTGGGTCAAAGAACACTTGAAGTTTGATTGGATCTAGAAATAGCTTGATGTGAAGTGATGAAA
Organism: Thuja plicata; assembly: GCA_018584345.1. Classification (NCBI taxonomy): domain Eukaryota; kingdom Viridiplantae; phylum Streptophyta; class Pinopsida; order Cupressales; family Cupressaceae; genus Thuja; species Thuja plicata. The sequence continues at coordinate 2,858,566 of MU223519.1, read as the reverse complement.
CTATCCCATAGATCATAACCAACTCCAAACTTGATCATATGAAGATCGATTGGAGATTTGAAGATATCAGCTCCAAACTTGGTTGAGCGAAGACTGATAGAGAGATCTGAGTATATCAGCTCTGAGCTTGATTGAGAAAAGATTGATAGAAGAGTCTAAGCATTCAGCTTGATGTGAAGTGATAAAATTGAATGTCCATCCTCCAAACAGATTGCCTGATTTAAGATTAAGTATGAACGATGAACCAACCTGATGTGGTGTGATGAGACTAATTGCCATTCGATTGATTGATGGGATAATTGACTTGATATGGATCCTGATGAAGCCAATTACCAGATTGAGGGGAGTTCTCAGATTGATATGGTGTGATGAACCTGATATGCCCCTAGAGCTTGAGATTTTTGATGCGCAGTGATGAGAATCCCTTTATTAGATCTTGATTTGAGTTAGGGTCTGATGCCCCTAGAGATTGAACTTGTTGATGTGAATCAAATTGTTGATATAGTGGTACTGCCCCCTCAGGAACGAAATCAAAAGGAGGGAAGGCACAAGCTCAATAGATCGAAAAAGCATTGAGAAATTTGAGATGTGAGCCTGTTTGAGGTCCAATTGACCAAGGTTGACCAAAATTAACTTAAGTTGACTTTTTGAATTAAAGAGGGAAATGCACAAGGAATTTGACCAAAAGGAATCTCAAATCAGAATCCTATGAGGAAAGCATCAAAAATCAACTACATTTGTTAAAAATAGGTTAAATTACATTTTTGAGGATCAAAAAATCATTGGATTTTGATTTTGGTCTCAAAAATGGATTCAGAGCAGGCCGATTAGCCAAGGGTGCGATTTTCGTGTCCATAGGAGAATTTTGACAATTAGGTCAAATCTCTATATAAGGCCCGGAGGGGTCATTTTCAAATCAATTTTACTGTCCACCTTTTGAGTTTTTGAGAAGCTTCTCTGAGCGAGAATGGTGGTCCTGGTCTCAACTCATCGTTTCGAGCGCATGTAGAGACATGGACAACCCAGAGATTACATGCCACCTGTAAGTAGTCGATAAACTTCATCCTTGCATGTAAATTTTTCCTGTTCCAGTCAAAATTTTCATGTTTTTCCACATTTTTACCAACCATCCGCGGTTTGTCATACGATCCTGCAAAAGGGCTCGTATGACAATCTGCTAAAAATTATTTTGTCGTATGAATACATTACATTTTTTGCATGGGACTTACCCACATGTCGCACGAAAATATTCATCATTGCCCCTTTTGTCGCATGAGGCCATTTTATTTGTCGTATCACACTGATTTGTCGTCTGGCTTGTAATCCAGTGTCGTATGAAACTTGGGGCCAGTTTGGTTGTTTCTGTCTTTTGTCATATGGGAATAGGGACATTTTTCTCTTGATTTTATCATCCAGTTGCGTGTTCACCTTTTGTAGTAGCCTGTTTGCGATCTTTTCTGGTTGCATTGTAGTGATTTCATTTTGATTTGATGCCGATACTGATGTTATTTCTGTTATTTGTCTTCATGCAGGTGCAGTTGCCTAATTTACAGTTTAGATCGACCTATCCTGCCACTATGTAGTTAGTCCATGGTTTGTCAGATGACCATAGGGAATATGTCCGAGCTCGTGGTCTTTCCTGGTAAAATGTGTGATCAAAATCTGCAACCAAACACTTCAATAAACCATTATATCAAGGGGTTAGTAAAAATGTACGATTCAAAAGCATTATCTTGAAAACCCTTTAAACTGGCTTATTGCTTCCTAGTTGAAGCGGGTATGATTCTCATAGGTGTCCATCAGATTGGACATAGAGAAATCAATGACTTGACTACTCCAAAATGGAAGATTCAATGAAAAGAGGATGAGCAAGATGCATAGACATTGAAACTATCAAGCTATGAATGACATTGAAACTAAGAATGCAAATGCAAGTTATTAAAGAACAATGTATCTACTGTTAAGCTAGAAAATGAAACTAGAATGCCATTAAGGTAAGAAATGGAGCTAACAATGCAATAATGCAAGAAACTAGTATGAAAGCAAAGAACTATGAATGCACTAATGAGCTCTAGAATGAAAATAACATTATAAATCTACTTCAATCTTCTTGTTCTCCTTGGCAAAATCTATGAACAAAAACCTTAACCTTGAGTAAGGGGAGCCATCCCTTTTATAAGACATTCCAAGGAATGAGTGGTTGAGATTAAGAGGCAAAAGAGATTGATCAATAGTGGAGATGCAATTCGTCTCAATTCATGTGAGGTGATAAAGTGATTTTGATTGGTCAACTTTGTGGAGAATAAGACAAAATTGGTATTTTCTACCTTTTATTTGTTTTATTTTGATTTTTGAGTGCACACCCATGTGTGAATGGGTTCACTTTTTTGAACTTAGGAATTTTTTATCTATCCCAATGTTTTATGCATTTTGGGTTTAGGCTTTGATGTTTGATTATTTGATTCAACAAGTTAGGATTAAAATTATATAAGCAAGTTTGATTAAATGCTCAATAATTTAGAGTATATCGATAATATCTTAGATTTAGGATTTATTAAGAACAATTATTTGAGAAAAAAGGGGCTATGGGTTTGCTAGACCATTTTTAGGTGATTACAGGGGGAAGAGCATTGACCAATTAAACTTTCCTGGGGAAAATAATGTTTAGCAAAAGCTAGAGCGTTCACATTGCTAGCAATTCAAGCAAGAATTTTAATAGGAGATCAAAGAAAGAAGCTGGGATTTTTCGGCCCACATAGATGTCCCTTATGTGAAACAATTGATGATAAAGTAGATCATATTCTTCTACATTGTAAATTTGCAAGCAGATGTTGTGATGATGTTAGAACAAAGTTCGGGTGGGAGAGTCCTATACATTCTTCTTTGAAGAGAGTCTTTGAAAGCTGGCCAAATCAAATGAAATTATCAGCTCTCTCGAGTGTTTGTATAATGTGCCCATCAATTGTGGTATGAGAATTATGGAAGGAGATAAATTGACATATTGTTAAAAGACAAGAAATAAACATGGGAAAGGGTAAGGGATATGATGGATAGAGCTATTGAGGAAGTGGTTGGGGCAACCGCATCTAAATTTTATCAGGATAAAACTCCCTTTACTCTGGAAAATAAAATAATCTAGATGGTTTGGCTTGGTAGAAAACTCAAGCTTGTTAATGGGCCTAACTGAGTGAATCCAACTATTGTCCCTCCCCCAAGGAGATTGTTTGGGAGAAATTGCAAGAGGGATGGTTCAAGGTTAATTTTGATGGTGCATCTAAAGGAAACCCTGGACCCTTAGGTGTAGGGGTAATAATTAGGGATTGGGATGGAAACATAATTGTATTTGGAGCAAAAAAGTTGGAAGTAGGCACAAATAATATTGTAGAAGATAAGGCAAATTCAATGGCAGTTAAGATGGGCAGAACTCTAGGACTACTGAAAATTCATTTGGAGGGTGATTCTCTTATCATTGTCTAGGAAATTATGAATGGAAAGGCAATAGCGTGGCATCTTCAAAACCTTATAATGACTACATTGGAAGAGTTAAATTATTTGAAGACTTCAAAATTATGCACATTCAAAGAATAGGTAATCAATACATTGATAGGTTGTCGAAGTGGGCTCTCTCATTCGAAGAACAAAATAAACTAAGGGCAGAGGATCTCAAAGGTACTTTTTTGAAAATTTGGGAAGGTCAATATGTTGGCGATTGATGATGAGTGACGTGGTTTACACCCAGAAAATATTTGCATTGGATGGCTTGGAAAATTTTGAGGTGATGGCGTTCACAGGTTGGTAGAAGGATATGTGTTCACCGTTAAGGCTCAATTTAACATGACATTAATGACATTTAAGTGAGGTGGTAGATTTGATTCATTTAAAATCTTGAAAGGTAAATGGGTCACAAATTTAAATAAAGTATATTAATTACTATAAGAAAATAACTCAATATCACACTATTAATGATGCAGTACCAAGGAAGGAGATTCTCCAATGGAGATGCCCAACCTCGTAGCTAATAATAAAAACAAAACAAATAACCAAAGATAATGCAAGATTCAGGGACATATTCATTAAATAACCAAGTACATGCAACTTTGTGTGTTTTTAGTCCCCAGAGGGTTTCCACTAAGGGAATCTCTTGTGCTATTTTTTGTCCGTATATGTTATGTGTTTGAATCTCATGTTAATAAGTTCATCATGTGTCATTCAAATTTGAATTTCATTTGATCTGCATGAACACTTATTCATTGTGTATCTTTCAGTTCACATTCAGTATGGTTGAGCATGTTGAGTTGATAAAAAAGATCTTGAAGTCCTCACATTTATTATGTTACAAGTTTGTATAACTTGACTATTTAAGTATTTTTTGAAATTGATATACCATTAGTTCACCCCCCTCTTAGTGGTATTGTACTCCAACAATAATGTCTTATGCTAAATCCGTAATGTGAAGTTGGCAACCTGCACCTCCATCTTGGTTCTCGAAGCATTATTTTGAATGGGGTTGGCCTTATTGCATGTTAAAATATATGGGCATACCATTTTATATTAGTCCTTGACTTAAAGACACGTGGGAGTGGGTAAAGAATAAAATCATAAGAAAAATTGAGAACTAAAATAGGCAACTGTTGGAAAGCTACAATGTAAACAATTGTTGTTTTGTCATTGATGTCAAACCTTAACTGGTGAGACTATTGTTATCTATTTGAGTACCATATCTATTGATTGTTGAAGAATATTTGAAGGCAAGGATAACAAGAAGACCGAGTGAAATGATTGAGTTACAAGAAATCACAAGGGTACTTGATCAGTTGGCACATTGTCAAAGTAATGTGTTGTTTATCTATAACACTAAGTCAAGATGTCAGTTTACTGGGAACAATATATGCCGAGAAATGTTTGTGTCGATCGAGCACCAGTGTATTCTGAGCATAATTTTTAAGTGAAGACTGAGCGCTAGTAAATTTTTGAGGAAAACAATGATGACCGAGCGGAAGAACACAGTGTTGGCCAAGCATCAGTATTTAGGTAATTGTTGAAATTTGAGATCTTTGGCCGACATAATTGAATTTATTGTGATATGTAAAGTTAATTAAGGATAAGCACGATTGGTCCACATTATTTAAATGCATGGGTAACCGTAATTAATGCTTGGGTCCAAGATTTAATTAGTGATTTCTTTGGAGAAGTAAATTAAATGTAAAGGTGGAAAGATCTGTTGGATCTGACCTAACCTAAGATCTACAATCTTGATTAAGCGACAAAGATTTATTTTACCTAGATGAAGAGGTATAAGATAACCTCGAGGGGATATTCAATAAATGATGCATGTGATAATTATATGCAAGAGGATTGCATGGTTAATTGATTGATTGGCATGATCTAGCAGAGAAGGCTGAGAAGAGAAGCAGAGAGTTGTGAAAGTGATTACTTGACAGATTTCCAAGAAGATCTGAAGATTGAAATGAGAATGGAGGACACTCAGTGAATTAGCATAAGAGCTGAATTGGATCTGGATTTTCAAAGTAAGTTAGTTGTATGTATCAGATCACACCTATTGATTAATTTCTAACCATTGTATCAGTCAAAATCCTTTAACCAGGTTGACCTAACAGTCATTGTATAAATCCTTTGAGCAAGGTGACATTCAGGTGGAATTTTCTAAGACCTCTAACAAGGCCACTCCTGGCAGGGTGATTAAATCCCTTAACTAGGTCACATTTAGCAATGTGTTTTGTAACCTTTAATAGGGTTGGCTCCTAGCAGAGCTCACTTCAGAAGAGTGAAAAATTGGTAGCATGTTACTGGTGTTTTTTCTGAATTTGGATTTCCATGTTAAATATTGGTGTCAACTTGTGTGAATGTTTATGTTGTGTTTTACTGTTAAGTTTCTACAAGCTGATTACATTTGAACAGTAAACTGCATATTTATGTTGTTGCTGCTGAGTAGATCTAAGTTGTTTAAAGTGCTATAAAGTTTCAATTGGTACATCTAGACCTGAGGATAACTAACTCACCCCCCTCTCAGTTATTCTAAATTCATTCTAACAATTCGTATCAGAGCTTTGGTCTCTTGAAAATATTTTGAAGGTACTTGGAGCAAAAGATCAAGATGTATAAAAAGGAGGTACCGAAGTTGAACAAAGACAACTTTCTTACATGGCAAAGTTTGATGAAATTGCATCTGGCTGGTATTGGTGATGCTGCTAAGAACTATATTGAACATGATTATGTAGTCCCAACTACACCTCTCACCAATGAACAGTTAAGAGAAAAGCAGGAACACAATCAAGCAATGTTGGAGATCGCATCATCCCTGAGCTATCCTAAATTTGAAGACATAAAGAATTGTAAAAATGCAAAGAAGATGTGGGATACCCTAACAACCATCTATGGAGGAGATATAAATGTACTAAGAGCCAAATCTGAAAGTTTAAGAGGTAAGTTTGATGAAATGAAAATGCAATAAGGAGAAAATATAGTTCAATATTTTGGTAGGATAAAGGAAGTTGTGAATGCTATTAGAGGAGCTAATGGAACCATTGATGATAACACCATTATGAGAAAGGTACCGAGGAATCTTCTTCCTGTATATGCTATTAGAGTCTCTACAATTCAAGAATTAAGATGTACTCCTAATAACAATTTGACTTTAGAAGGTCTGGTAGGCAGACTTACCGCATTTGAGATGTCAAATTTTGATAGCTACACTCCACAAGCTATTGATTCTACATTCAGATCCCATTTGGTCCTTAACAAATCAAAGAAAGGAAATAAATATGTAAAAAATGACAATGACACTACAAATGATGATCTGGAAGAACTTGAGGCACTTATGGCAAGAAGACTATCTCCTGGAAAAGGAAAATTCAAAGGTAAACTTCCTATCATTTATTTTTCATGTAACAAAGTTGGTCATAATACTGCTAGATGTCCTGATAAGAATGACAAAGATGAGAGAAGAGACAACAAGTACAAAGATAGAAAGAATGATCGAGACTTCAAAAAGTATAAGGATTACAAAGACAAAGGTAAGAAATCTTGCTATATAGCTGAAGAAGCTTCTGACAGTGGATCTGTCAATTCTGATGAAAATGATATATAAGTTGTGTATGTTTCTATGAAAGATGATTTTGATGATGATGAGAAAAATTCATTAATTTCTTATATGAGTAAAGGTGACCGATGGATTATTGACAATGGTTGTTCACATCACATGACTAGTGATAAGGATAAATTTGAAACCTTAGATCAGTGTAATGGCGGTTATGTTAAATTTGGCAATGATGAACCATGTCTTGTTAAAGGGAAAGGATCATTAAAATTGACTAACAAGATCAGATGTGACAATGTATACTGGGTTGATGATCTTAACTATAATTTATTGAGTGTTGCATAGCTAAATACTTCTAGTTACAGAGTTGAGATCCATCACAAGAAGGCAAAGATCTATGATGCCACTGGAGAACTAGTTGGAAGTGGAGAGAAAACAAAAGGTAACTTGTTCTATATGGAATTAGCTGGCGAGACATGCTTGTTTGCACAATATAATGATGTTTGGTTATGGCATAAAAGGTTGTGTCATGTAAACTTTGATAACTTGGTAAGCATAAGCAAACTGAAAAAGGTTAGAGGGTTGCCTAAGTTAAATAAACCTAAAAATGCAATGTGTAAGCAATGTTAATTGGGAAAAATGACCAAATCTAGTTTCAAGAGCAAGACTCATACTTCTGAGGAAATTCTAGAATTGGTTCATACTGACCTTTGTGGTCCCATTAGTGAGAAAAGTTACTGCGGAGATAGATATTTCATTCTATTTGTTGATGATTACTCTAGAATGATGATTGTTATGTTTCTTAAAGAAAAATTTGATGCATTCCATTTATTTAAGTGGTACTTGGAAAAAGTTGAAAAGGAGACAAGTAAAAATCTGAAATGTTTAAGATTTGACAAAGGGGTGAGTTCATTTCTAATGAGTTTGACATGTTCTACAATGACCAAGGTATAAAAAGACAAATGTCCGCACCTAGGACACCACCATATAATGGTATTGCTGAAAGAAGAAATAGATCTATCATGGACTATGCCAGAACACTAATGATGGAGAAAAATGTTGCACAAAAATATTGGAGAGAAGCTGTGAGTACATCAGTCTATACCCTAAACAAAGTAAAATGTCAAGAAAGGTACTAACGCTACACCTTATGAGCTATGGTATGGATATGCACCTAATGTAAGATATTTCAAAGTTTTTGGAAGTAAATGTTTCATACTGAAGGATAACATAAATGACAAACTTGATGATAAAGGTGAGGAAGGCATATTTCTTGGTTATTCAACTAAAAGTAAAGCATATAAGTGTTTGAATTCTAACACTAACAAAATTGTGGAAAGTGAAAATGTTAGAATTGTTGAATATCCAAAAAGAAATGAAGCAAAAAGAAATGAAGCAGAAAGCACACAAGAACCTGAAAGTTATAAATCATTTTTCTATCTGGATGAGGAATATTCTAATGCATTACCTGAACCTGAGAATGAGGTTGCCGAGAAATAGCTAGCACCTGCCGAGTCACAAAATGAGGTTTTCGAGCAATAGGAGGTAATTGTCGAGCTATCTGATGGAGATGTCGAGACACATAAGAATTGAATGAGAATAATGAATCTGAAGCAAAGCAAGAACCTACTCTATCAAAGTACATGAGGAGGCACCACAAACCTGATCAAATCATAGGATCAAAGTATTCTACAGTTATGACAAGAAGTAAGTTGAGAGACGGTACATGCTTGTTATGTGATTTTGAGCCTAAAACAGTAAAAGATGCCTTAGAAAATGAAGTTTGGATACAAGACATGAATGAAGAGATTGAACAGATTGAAAAGAATAATACTTGGACACTTGTACCTAGGCCAAATCACAAAAATGTAATTGGTACTAAGTGGGTATTTAGAAATAAGCTGAATGAATATGGAGAAGTAACAAGGAATAAAGCTAGACTAGTATGCAAGGGTTATGCACAAGAGGAAGGAATTGATTATGGAGAAACATTCACCCTAGTTGCAAGATTGGAAGGAGTCAAAACCTTACTTGCATATGCAACCTACAAAGGTTTTAAAGTTTATCGGATGGATGTAAAGTCAACATTTCTAAATGGAATATTAGAAGAAGTGTACATGGAACAAGCTGATGGATTTGTTGACCTAAGCAAGAGGAACATGGTTTGCAGATTACAAAAGGCACTTTATGGACTAAAACAAGCACCGAGAGCATGGTATGAGAGATTGCACAATTATTTGATAAAGATTGGATTCACAAGGACAAACGACAATGACAATATGTATTTGAAGACAGAACAAAATAAAGGTACTTTATTAGCTGAAATTTTGTTGATGACATTATATTTGGTGGACAAGATGTGTTATGCCAAACATTTGCAAAAGAGATGCAAACTGAATTTGAGATGTCTATGTTTGGTGAGATCAAATTCTTTGTTGGCCTACAAATATATCAAATGAAGAATGGTATCTATATTACTCAATCAAAATATGTCAAGGAGATACTAAAAACTTTTGGAATGGAAGAATCAAAACCAATGAGCACACCCATGGCTACTCGACAGAACTTAACAAAAAATGATGATACAAAAGAAGTGAATCAAACCCTTTACAGGTCAATGATTGGAAAGCTACAATATGTTGTGCACAACAGACTTGATATTGCTCTGGGTATTGGAATTGTTGCAAGATTTTCTGCCAATCCCAAGGAAACTCATATGATGGCAATAAAAAGAATTCTGAGATATTTCAAAGGAACAGATGAATATGGTCTGTATTACAAAAAGCATGATAAGTTTGAGCTTAGAGTTTACACTGACTCTGATTGGGCTAGAAATACAGATGACAGGAAAAGCACCACAGGTGGCACATTTCTTTTTGGAAAGAGATTGGTTTCACGGACAAGCAAGAAATAGAATTGCACCTCACAATCTACAGTTGAATTCGAGTATGTGGCAACAACAGTTAACTGCTCTAATATTGTGTGGTTGAAGAAACTACTGAAAGGTATGCAAGAAGAGATCACATAACCATTTGTTATATATTGTGATAACATGAGTGCCATTAATATTTCTAAGAACCCTGTGATGCACTCTAAGACAAAGCATATAGCTATCAAGTATCATTACTTGAGGGAGCTAGTTCAACACAAGGAAGTGAGACTGGAATATGTGCATACAAAGGAACAATTAGAAGACATATTTACAAAATCACTACCCAAGGATGCTCATGAGTATCTGTGAGGTAAATTAGGGGTGATTCCCCTAACTGAGGCTAATTAGTTCAGAATGGAACAGTTGCATCAAATGTTATATTCAGAATATTTGACACATTGATGCACATGCAGTCACACTTCAGGATGCTGCCTAAAGTTGTGAAGGAAAGACAAGGATAGAAAAGAGGATCAGTCATAAGCAAGATGACAAGAACAACATGATACTGAGTTAGAATAGAAGAATATGCATGATGAAGATGTCAACGTCTTTGGCATTGTTGTCAAAGAGAGAGAGATTATTATATTTAGAGAAAAAGGGAGAGTTTACTGAAAGAGAGAGTCTACAGAGGAACATAAATAGAAAGATTTCAGTGTGATTATAGACACAGAGGGAGAAATGTTTTACAAGATGAGAATCAGAATGAAGCTAAAGACATTAATGAAGATTTGTTCATATCAAGGAACACAGGCAAACTTTTTGGATTGTATGGTAACTATGTTTGTAAAATTATTGTTTTAATGTTTAGTGTTGTCATTAATGCCAAAGAGGGAGATTGTTGGAAAGCTACAATGTAAACAATTGTTGTTTTGTCATTGATGTCAAACCTTAAATGGTGAGACTATTGCTATATGTCTGAGTACCATATCTATTGATTGTTGAAGAAGATTTGAAGGCAAGGATAACAAGAAGACCGAGTGAAATGGTTGAGTTATGAGAAATCACAAGGGTACTTTATCAGTTGGCACATTGGAAAAGTAATGTGTTGTTTATCTATAACACTAAGTCAAGATGTTAGTTTACTAGGAACACTATATGCCAAGTGAAGTTTGTGTCGACCGAGCACTAGTGTATGTCGAGCATAATTTCTAAGTGACGACTGAGTGCTAGTAAATTGCCGAGGAAAATAGTGATGACCAAGTGGAATAACATAGTGTTGGCCGAGCAACAATATTTTGGTAGTTGTTGAGATTTGAGATCTTTGGCCGACATAATTTAATTTATTGGGATATGTAAAGTTAATTAAGGATAAGCACGATTGGTCCACATTATTTAAATGCATGGGTAAATGTAATTAATGCTTGGATCCAAGATTTAATAGTGATTTCTTTGGAGAAGTAAATTAAATGTAAAGGTGGAAAGATCCGTTGGATCTGACCTAACCTAAGATCTATGATCTTGATTAAGCGACAAAGATTTATTTTACCTAGATGAAGAGGTATAAGATAACCTCAAGGGGATATTCAAAAAATGATGCATTTGATAAGTATATGCAAGAGGATTGCATGGTTAATTGACTGATTGACATGATCTAGCAGAGAAGGCTGAGAAGAGAAGCGGAGAGTTGCAAAAGTGATTGATTGACAGATTTTCAAGCAGATCTAAAGATTGAAATGAGAATGCAGGCCACTCAGTGAATTAGAATAAGAGCTGAATTGGATCTGGATTTGTAAAGTAAGTTGTATGTATCAGATCACACCTGCTGATTACTTTCTAACCATTGTATCAGTCAAAATCCTTTAACCAGGTTGACCTAACAGTCATTGTATAAATCCTTTGAGCAAGGTGACATTCAGGTGGAATGTTATAAAACCTCTAACAAGGCCACTCCTGATAGGGTGATTAAATCCTTTAAGCAAGTCACATATAGAAATGTATTTTTTAACCTTTAACAAGGTTGGATCCTAGCAGAGCTCACTTTAGAAGAGTGAAAACTTGGTAGCATGTTATTGGTGGTTTTTCCCAATTTGGGTTTCCACGTTAAATACTGGTGTCAACTTGTGTGAATATTTATGTTGTGTTAAATACTGTTAAGTTTCTACAAGTTGATTACATCTTAACAGTAAACTGCATATTTATGTTGTTGACTTATGTTGTTGCTGTCGAGTAGATCTGAGTTGTTTAAAGTGCTATAAAGTTTCAATTGGTACATCTAGACCGAAGGATAACTGATTCACCCCCCCTCTTAGTTATTCTAAATTCATTTTAACAGCAACAACTATCCTTAGCTGGTAGAATTGAAGCCGATCAAAAGATTCTTTTAACATATAATATCAATTACTCATTTGTGTGGCTCTTTAATGGGTATAAAATGAATGACATTCAAAAATTGATAAGGAATTACCTATAGCTTGATGGAAAGGGGAATATAAAGCATCATTTAGTCAAATGAAAATGGTTTTCTATGGAAGAAAGTTGGGACAACCTTTGGCTCAAGGACCTTATGATTTAAGGTATAATACTAGATGTTAAATATATTATCAAAGCACTAGATGGAAATGAGCCATGAAAAATATTTGTTAGACATAATATTAGTAGAGTGATTCCGAAGAAAGCTAAATCCTGGAAGGATGTCTCATTGAGAGATATCCTTGTTGGTTTATTCCCTGTCCATCCTAAGGTTTCCAATGTTCTTAGATGCATCTCAAAAGCTTTGGAATCTATGAGGCTACTCCTTTCCATTTAGCTCCCTAATAATAAATTTAACTTGTATGCTTCTATATGGTGGAATATATTTTATAAGGGAAAAATTCTTTCTCAATCGCAAGGGTGCTCTACCAAAAATTGGAATTGCAAGGGTATTAGATGTTTCAAGGATATTTTGGTTAATGGATGTTTCAAATCTTAGTTTGTCCTTAGCTTAGAATTCAACACTCTCTCCACTCAATGCTGTACATATTATATTCTAAGAGATCTCACTCCACCCTCAACCCCTCCAAAATTATGGAATCTAAACATGATTCGTTCAATAAGGTATGTTATCTTGATGCTACTAAAATGATTAATGAATCTCCTAAGTACATATACAATTATTTGTAATGGTTATTCTCTTTTATTTTATCTTAATAATTGCTGGAATATTAATTTTTCTAATAACACTTGGCACAATATTGTGAATAATATATCGAGCATCAACATTGAGCCTAAAAAGGTCACTTTCATATGGTTACTATTTTTACGAAGATTTCCTTATAAGGTTTTATTTCAAGAGGATGATATGTGTAACATTTGTAGAGTGTTTGCTTCGATTAAACACATAGTTTTATTGTTATATTGCCAAAATAAATTGGTACATATTTTGTTCTAATTTTCAAAACTGGAATTGCAATTTTAACTAGTTAGATGTTTTGATCGACAAGTTTGCTAGTGTCTCTAATAGTATGAATTATTTTTTGTTCATTATTTTTGCTGAAATACTGTGGTATATCTAAACATTAAGAAATGAAGAAAAAATTCAAGGTAAATGTAGGTCGCTTACTGAGTTTTATGAAAACTTACCTTTCTAAATATTGGATCATAGGATACTATGAGGTTGAAGATATCCAAGGGAAAGTTTGAAAAGCTACTATAGGATGGGTCGGTGAGTGTCAACGCCTCTAAAATCTTGTATAGTCAAATGTGAGTGAACAACAAGAAAGTGAATTAACTATTCCTATATAGAATCCTCGAGTTGGGCAAGCAATATAATGAGAGAGAACTAGGAGAGTATTCTTAGAGGCATGATGGGAGTAGAAACATCAGTAGAAACAACTAAGATAACATCTTTAGTATCTTGTTTAGTTCCTTTTTCATAATGTACTTAAAGATAGATAATGATCATTATATTATCTAGTTACAATATGTGATCTTGAGCATTAGGCTTAGATAAGACTCATTTTATCCTTATTGTGGAAGCCTTCTTCGGATCTCCCATTTATATGTAAACTTTGATATTTTATTTTCAATAGATATCTCATATAAAAAAAGTAATTGAGAGTAATTCTACCCTCTCTAATCAAAACCTTAATTTTTTTGAAAGGAAGACTCATGGTGGTAAAAAATAAATGAATAGTGAGAAATATCTCTAGCACCCCATGCCTTTATTATAAAATTTGAAGTTGACTTATGAAGAAAAGGAAAAACGCCTCATCTTGAAACCCTATGTCATTAAAGAAATAAACTAGAGTATAATATCAAGTCTTCAATGTTGAAGGATGGATGTTGATATCTTGGATGATGTGGAGGGTGACCTCAAAGAGGATAAGTATTTAGGGAAATGTATCTCCAAATATATCTAGGTGGTAAAATATCTTCCAAACTCCTAGGGTTTTTTCTTTGAGTAAAAATATTGATCCCAAAGGTAAAAAATTATGACAGAGTAGGATGACAACGTTTCTAATGTTGATATTTTTTCCCCCTTAAAACAAAGAATAGTCCATAGAGGTATATTAACAAGAGGAGGATGAAGATTTGAGTTTGGATGCTAGCTATAATGTGAACAATGAGGAAGGTGACCGAGATTAAGGAAGATGAGGTTGAGGATGACAATGGGGAGGAGGAGAAAGATAATAAAAGGAAAGAAGATTAGTAAGAAATAGGAAATATGTTTGTGTAAGAACCCCGTTGGTTCTACCCCTGATCAACTGGCATTGCTAGAAGTTTTTTTTGCAAACTTGTGTTGTTTTTGGTATTTTGTGAGTTTCATGATTTTTTTTTTGTATTTTAAAAATATAGATATATATGTAATGCATGAAATTCAAACTATCTTTGCAAACAATGCACAAAATAATTCCCCTTATAACAATTCAGGAAATTGAATTATATACAATGAACAACTAATGCCTTGAGGAATAATTTATATTGCAAATTAAAAATATGGAATAATATCATATCTTGAATTTATTGGCTCTAAATGGATCATAGGAACATCTGATAGAAAAGTGAACCTTGCCCCCAATGTAGAATGACCAATGTAGCACATAAACCTCTAAATCCTACCTCTACAAACTTTAATGCCACCTTCCCTGACTCACATGGCTTCTATATACCATGTAGATGCCTTCTTTAAATCCCACACTAGTCATTATGGCTACGATTTCTATTATTTATTATATCTCCAACCTCTGCAAATAATTTTGAAATAAAAACTATGATTTAAAACCCCCAAACCTTCATCATTAAGAACACTCATGGCCTCAGAATAAAGCCATAGCCAGTTGTACAATTCATTGGGTCTCTCACCAACTCAAAGTGCTAAAAACTATGAAGAATTTCTAATTCTCCAAGCTGAAACTTTGAAACCCTTGTCACCAATCTTCTCTTCACCAATTTCAATAAACAAGAATGCATGCAATGAGTCGACCTTTTGGCTTTTTGGCTTATATATTTCTCACGAGAAAATCGATCAAGAATATTCATCATCACACCTCAAAAAACTTAAAGGTGTATTTGCTTTTGTTGAAGTGTGAATTATAATATTAAATTATATGCCCCTCATAAGCTAGGCGCCAATATTCAAATTCATAAATTAGTCATTAAATGAACTTGGCACCAAACTTTATAATAAGTTTTTAATCATTATTAATAATTAAGTGAAAATTAATAATTAAATAATTATCTTATTAAATTTCTCCACATGGTCAAATCAGAATCTAGATGTTCATTGTTAGAGACAAACACCTAGCACCCTATAAAAAATAGTAACTAGCCAAAATTGACTTACTATAAATAGTAAGTCCCTCAAAATGAGATAAACAAAAAATGCAGAGACAAGATCCCAATCCCAAATATCACTGAAGAGAAGTAATGCCACCTCTACGAAGGGTAACAACTCAAACCAGAGACCCTTAAACCATTAGACTTAGCCTACGAGGACCACTGATAGGTTAATCCATACTACCAACCATGGTAAGCTATTGTATCATCTTAAAATGGAAGCACTTCCATTTGGATGAGTTTAGCGCCCTCGTTTAGTATGTTTGCATAATAGATTTGCATTTTTACATGTTTAGGTGAAATTAGGGTTAGGATCTTATGGATCCTCCTAGATTTTTCCTCTCCATGGCTCTTCTTTCTAGGTAGGACCTATGTATTGGTCCTCCTAGGCCTCATCTTACTCTCTCTGCAGGCCTTTTAGGCCTTCTTAACACTCTGACTCATTCCCCCACCTTCCTAGGTCCCCGATTGACCTGGGAGCCTTTTTGTCACATCTTGCTGACCTGCCTAAAACATTAGGACAGGGCCGAGGTCGACCCTGTCCCCCGATAGGTGTTGGTTCCCGTTTCCAGATCTGGAGCTTATGGGGGTCCGAAACTTGAAATAGGTCCCCGGGTTCGGATGCGGAAGTGTTTTCTCTGATATTCAAATTAATATGTTTTCTCCTTAATTGGAAAATGTGATTGGACCATGATTCAAGGTGAAATTTGAATTTGGATCCATCACATTGCCCTAGGAGACCTATATTGAAATCTCTATATAAACACTCTCTTTTGCCTTCATTTGATCATGAAATGAAATCAGGAAATTACATGATGGAATGATGAGGCAAGCAAGTAAGAGGATGATATATAAGGACAAGCTAGGAGAACATATCATCATCTTCAATCAAAGCATTCTTCGAAGACAAGTTATTGTAGATCTTCATTGAAGCAAGAAGGCTTTCTTTTTAGATCTACCATCTTCAACATTCAAGCATTCAAAGGACATTATCATGGGGTAGCAATTACGGATTGTGAGTTGATAGGAA
>MU223519.1:2818554-2834752 GCA_018584345.1 Thuja plicata | reverse complement strand
ATAATTAGTTTATTATCATTTGGATTAGTAATATGTTGCATTTTAATGTAGTTTGCTTACATATTTAGTAGCTTAATTTCATCATCTCTCAAGCTTTCTAGATTAATATGCATTTCAATTCTAGTTTTATGGCACTTCATTTCTAGATTAATTGCATTTTCTTTCATATATTAATGACAATTTGCTTACCTTTCATGCTTTAGAAATCCTCTGTTTTAGCGATAGTCAAGGTTGTTGGCTCTCGTTCTGAGAGTAAATTCGACATCCCCAACTAATTAGGAGGCAACAGGTCGCTTTAATCAAGTTTGTGAAATGGAAAATTCATGTTCATCTTTGCAAATTGAATGATTGAGTAAGGACTATGTTGGGTTTGTGCCCGATTTAGAGGTCACATTCAAGCACATAACATTTTGGCACCCATCATGTGGCTGAAAAAATGATTTCTGGCCTCATTCTCAAACTTTTTTTGACAGTGATTTGAACTCTGCCATACGTCCGTACATCACTGGTACAGAATCTCGCACAACATTTCATATCGAACTGTGTGAAGTTTTTCTCCCATAGCACTCTCTCGCACAAAGAAACAGAAAGCTCGTGCGGGTCCTGCACTTTCTCGCGCAAAATTTTGCAGACAGTCATTAAATTTTCAGAATCTGCAATTTACTGTTATCTTTTTCTGACATCTGCTCTCTGCTGTTGATTTCCTATTTTTGATTTTTGCTGCAGCATAACAGTGGTCTGCAGGTTGCTTGTCAAAGATTATAAAAACTTCCTTACAGTTTTCTTGCAGGACGATTGTCAAAGGCATATTAAAAAAAAAACGTTGTGTTTGTTTACTGTTTTTCATTCACATAGTTTAAATAGGGCTTTGTTAAAATTTCTTAAGGATCCCGATAGCAAAGTAGGGGAATAGGCTCTTCATTACATGGAAGTGATGCCCATGGATGAAACCGAGACCCAGATGTTGCTAGCATGACGGATACTTGGGGAAGCAAAGCAAGATAGTGAATCTTTAACAC
The DNA here is from genome assembly GCA_018584345.1 of Thuja plicata. Taxonomy (NCBI): domain Eukaryota; kingdom Viridiplantae; phylum Streptophyta; class Pinopsida; order Cupressales; family Cupressaceae; genus Thuja; species Thuja plicata. The sequence continues at coordinate 2,833,733 of MU223519.1, read as the reverse complement.
TTCTACTTGTTAGGGGATTATGCTCTTCTCTCTTTGAGAGAATTAGAAACCCAAAGGCTTATAGATTTGGTGGAGTGAAACTATCTCGGTGACAAACATGCTTGATGTGTTTGGATAAGGTGAAAAGGTAAAGAAGTATGCTCTTCTCTCTTTGAGAGAATCAGAAAATCAAACCCTCGAATTCGAACCAAGTTGTGTCACCTTTAGAGGGCCTGCCGGAAGTTGAACCTCCGGGAACAACCCAAGTGAGTACACACCTATCGTCGATGATTCCACCTCACTATAATAAACTCTGCTTTTTTGAGTCCAAAGACTCCAAAGCCATGGTAACTTATTTCTCATGATTTCGACTATCATCTTGAGAAATCCTTGTTTGTCGTACTAAGCGGCGCCTCTCCCAGCCTTGCTTGCAAGGGTGTATGACTTCCAAGTGTTGGTGTGGCTGTGAGGCCCCAGCTCTATATCAAAGGCACTGAAGGTTATTGTGAATGGAATCCCACTAAACACTCTCTTAGTTAGATTCCTACCAGGTTCACCTCCGAAAGAAGACATAATCTATGCGCAGGGAGAGGGAAGAATCTCTCCCCTAGATTCTCGACATAGGTATGCACCTGGATGCTTGAAGTGGCATATGACATTGGCCCCTGATTTAAGGGTAACCTTTGAACATATATACTTAGTCCTTGGAAACACCAAAAACACGGGCGCTCTTTCGAGGGTGACACTGTTGTGTGAGGTGCACACATACGCATAAGACAGCGGGGCACGGATTTTGTCTTCTCCACCTTTTTTTGTAGGGATAACTAAGTGTTTCTTTTTGAGTCTTAAACTATCCAATCATGATCAAACAAAGACTCCCATGATTTTTCCAAGTTGCTTTATCCTTGGTAGAACTATTTACAACTATTGCTTGTGTCACTACTACTTGATTGAAACTTCGTGATTGTTAACGAGTGCTTGTCACCTTGAAATTGAGATTTCTGATTTGTATCATCATAAAACTACCCTGAACTTGGAAATTCTATCAGAGAACAGTCCCAACTATGTCTCAAAATCTGATTTTTATCTCAAAAACTGAGTCCGTTTATCAAAATCTGGAGTTTTCTCGTGCGAGCTTTCAAAAACTGAGCACTTTCTCACGTGAGCTGACATTTCCTCACTCAAAGTTGAGCACTTTCTCGCACGGTGCAACACTTTCTCATGTGAATCTGTAGCCTGGCGTCCAAAACAATGAGCTTTTTCCCATTAACTGGTGAATTTTTTGCTTGATCTGACTTTTGTCTGGGGTCTATTTTCCTGTTTCCCTGTTGTCTGCAGTCTAAAACTGGTTGTTTTGAGTTGTGAATTGATTGATTCTTACTCAAACTTGTCTTGTCTCTTTGTCTCTGTTCTATCTTTTTTTGTGTGTGTTTTTGTACCTTGCAACACGATAGTCACATCTCAGCTATTCTAGCCATACTCTTGACGATTCATGCCAGGTGCATTCTCACACCTTGGCTATTCTAGCCTATTACCTCTTTTTTATATATATTTATAGAGACAGAGTTTTGAGTCAGATCCTAAGTTTCCTCTTGTTTCATCTTTGTCTATGCCTGTTACAACTAGAAGCGGCAATATTTTTCCCATTCGTAGTTCCAGAGTAGGTAGAAGTAAACCTCGTAATCAAGGAAAAGGTCATTCTAAACCCATTGTTCAACTTGATAGTCAAGAGGGATCCTCACGTTCCTCTTCCCCATTCAGTATAGATCTGAGTCTGAATCAGAAACCAGTGTTCCAGCTATGTTCTAATCCTTTGTTTCAAGATTAGCATAATCCATTTCTTTCAGATCAATAAGGCTACAGAAAGTCACCTGTTTGGGGGTTGATCCTATTGACGAACCCCACTACCTTAGTGACCCTTTTGAACGTATCAATTCTTTTGATCTTGTCAACCCCTTCCATCCGCTGAGAGATACATTGACTATGAATTCTCAACTCTCAACTCGATACTCACACTCATACTAAAGAGGTGCACACAACACAATGTCACGTTAACAACATGGCAACTCCTTTTGATTACATGCAAGGTCAATACAAGGATGGTCATGACCAATCCCAAAATGAACAAGGTCAACAAGAAGAGCAGCATCACCAGGGTCAAGATCAGACTTATAGTATTTATGAGATTCTTGGTAATGATGATGAGCCAATAACTCAAAATGACATAGATTCTGCAAAATCTAATAAAGCTCTCATCAAAATGATGGAAATAATCCTTGCGGAAGACAAAGAAAAATACTTTCTAGATTTGGAAAAACAAGGAGTTAAGTTACCCTCAAACTTCCAAGTGGAAACGCTTGTGGCTAAAGAAGAAGAAAGTGAGACTACCAAGTTGCATAAAGTAATTCAAGACATGCAAAGTCAAATCAGCCAACTTCTGAAGGATAAGGACAAACACACACAACAGTTCACAATGGAAAGCATATGTCCTTTTCCTTTTGATAAGAGTATTATTATGCCACCTTTTCCCAAAGGTGTAGAACTCCCTAAATATGATAAGTATATGGGTACCACTGATCTTCAGGATCATTTAAGAGAATTTGACACCCTATCTATGGAGTTTATACATGATCAAACCTATTTGATGCGTCCCTTTCCTTGAAGTTTGGGTGGACCTGCCATGGAGTGGTTCTCTTGACTACCCACTGACATCAAGAATTTTGATGAGATTGCCAATCTCTTTATACTACACTATTCTCATAATATACAACATCCCGACAACATAAGGGACCTTTGCAATCTCAAGCAAAGGCAAGGGGAGCCATTCTTAACATTTCTCCAAATATGGAGACAACTTTGCACTAAGTATCCTCGCAAAATACCCCAATCCGAGAAACTCGATATCTTCTTGGATAATCTCACCCCTGATTTTGGGTATCAAGTACAACTTCGAGGTCCCCTTAATTTTGACAGCATGATAAAGCAATCTATGAGGATAGAAGCATTTATGGTTAAAAAAGGTGAATTGACTTTGTGTAAAGACAACAAATAAGGTTCCTCATCTTCCAACAAAGATAAAGGGAAGTTTACCAACAAAAATAGGGACGTTGTGAATGATGGGGTGGTCGATAACGTGACTCCAGCTCCTTCAAAATTGGTCTTCAATCTCACTTCTGGCATACAAGTGACCAAAGATGTTGAAAAGGCTGCAACAAACACTCAACAACCTTCTAGATTTTCTGGCAACAAACCTTGGGCCCCACGACCGAAGCGTGAATTTACTTCTTTGGGAGAATCGCTTGATGTGGTTTTCAAAACTTTGGTGCAAAATTGGATTCTTGCTCCTTTGGAAAAATGTCTATACGATCTGCAACCATGACCTCATTGGTGGAATGACAACACTTACTGTGACTACCACCAAAACAAGGGTCATAAGATTGCTACTTATCTTCAATTGTGTCATAAAGTCCAAGATCTGATTGATAACCAGGTTTTCATTGTGGAAAATCATAACAAGAATTCAGATCATTAGGCATTTAAAGACCCCTTTCCTCATCACAAGAAAGGTGAATCTTCCAACGCTAAGAACAATAATGCCAAGGTCAACTACACACATGCCACTTATGATAATGTCATCAACATGGTTGAACATGTAGAAGTGGAATATTGTAATATGTTTACTAGCAAGGGGAGCGGGGATGCTTCCAATTCTAAGACCTCATTCGTCTTGAGAGGTCCTGGGTCTCGATTATCTAAATCTGAAACATCTCGAGATTGTGCGAACATTATTACTAGATCCCGCACTAAAATCACTATCAAGGGTCCTGACCCTCCTGCTGCTACGTCCACACTGAAACAAACTGTGGATAAAACTATTGTTGGCTCCGCCAACAAGACCACAAAAGTGGTCCCTACGCCTCCTACTACTGGTTATATCATTCTTGACCAGCTTCAAAGAACCAATGCTCAAATAACTATCTTTGAGCTATTGAAGATCTCGCCTGCTCATAAGCAAATTCTGGATAAAGCTCTCACATAAGCTAATGTCCCCAAAGACATCAATCTGGATCAGTTTCAATCCATGGTGGGTCACTTGACTTCACCACATTATTTTTCCTTCTCGGAAGAAGATGATCACTCAATTAGTCACCCGCATAATGCTCTTCTGCATATAGAAGTCATGATAGGCAAACAACTAGTCCTCCATGTCCTCATTGATAATTGTGCCGGTCTCAATATTTGCTCCGCTCACTTTCTTGCTCAGCTAGGTTATGGCGAAGATCACATAGATTCCCACAAAAGAATTACTATCAAGGCCTATGATGAAGAGAGAAAATCTAAAGGTCTAGTTGTGCTACCCATTCGGGTTGGACCAGTTGAGAGAGATGTCACATGTCAAGTGCTAGACCTTCCTCTTGCATTTAATATCTTGCTGGGAAGACCGTGGATCCATGAGATGCAAGCGGTTCCCTCCACATACCATCAACGTATTAAGTTTTCTTTCCAAGGCGTAAAGGTGACAATTCCTGCTAGTATGGGCTCTTCTTGTAATGCGATTACTTAGTCAGCTGATAGTCTTGTTCCAACTAATAGAGAATACACAGAATTGTGTGATGCCAAGCTCAAAGATATGGAACAAACCCTGAAAATCATAGACATAGGCATGGGAGGATATCAAATAGAACTTGTGTTATTATTAGCAGCTCTACCTCCATCTCCTAGTTCTTATGGGAGACCTTCTGAGAACAAAAAATCTTCTGCTCCTCCTGAGATAGTTTATGATGGTGCCTTTGTATGGGCTTCTACACAATTAGAAGATGAAGATGAGGAAAGAGCTATTAAATCTTGGATTTGCAAAATAAAGAGCATATCTGAACAGACTGCCTTGGCTCGTGAACTAAATCCCAACAATGAAGGCCTTAAGATTATGAAACACTTTGGGTACAAAGGGAGTGCCCCAATAGGGGTGAATGGTAATGGGTTATTTGAACCTATTAAAGCTATAGGTCAAAAGACAAAAGACACCACTGGTTTAGGATTTAAGAAGATCCCATTCCATCTAGGGATTAATAAATTTGTGCCAAAATTAGAGCCTTCACCAGAACTTGAAGGTACAGCTGCAGTCGACACCATAGAAGGTAGCTCTGATGAGGATTGCTTTCCTTATCCCATTCCTCTAGATTTTCCAACATTCTTTGCTGAGCCAAATAATTTTGTACCACGCGCCAGTATAGTCGAGACTGACAGCGATTCTGATAAAACCACTCCATTTGATGCACTAACCTATGAACAATGGAAAGTGTTATAAGATCCTAGATTTCAAGGTGAATAATACATACCACCAGAGTTTCAAGAATGGTTGGCATGAGAACAGGCTAGTGTTGCAAGAACTCCTAAGCTTTCATGGTGCAAGCACCCAAGTCAGAGTTTGGACACAGATTCTCATGAGTAAGAATTCGACAGTTTGTCAGAAGGATCTTATGAAAAACTTCTTGATGTAAATGAGGGGTCTAGTGAAAGGTCTAATGAGTCTGAGTCCATAAATGTTAACATGTCTTCTACTTCGGTCGTTAGGGGTCAAAAGGATTCGAACACACCTTTAGATGAGATCAATTTAGCTCTCAGCTTGCTAGTCAACGCTTTCGATGACTATACCATGAATGCACTTGAACCCGTCACATCTCTTTCACTCCAACATACCAAGTTAATAGATTGGAATTCCCCTTCTTCATCCAATGAAGTCCTTACATTCCAGAATGACTACGCTCTGGCCTACTACCTTCACACCGTCAAACCCATAACGTCCTCCACTAGTGAAGAAAGTGTCAACATGACTGAGGCTGATATCAAGTATCTTAGTCATAAAATTAAAAGAAGAAAAAATAGGCGCTCTGATGGTGAAAACCATATTGTGGCAGTATCAGAGCCAAAAAAAAGTAAAAATAAAAGACGTATCTGAAGGTGAAAACCTCTTTGAGGCGCTTGAGGATGAGGTACTTGATGCGCTTCCGAGTCACTTCTAGGAATGTTCATCAGTGTCAATTGAGCCAACTCAGTCGGTAAGTCTGGGAATAGAAGAACATCCACACATCATTCATGTGGCCAAATAATTATCTATAGAGGAACTTAAAGAATTCACAAACTTCTTCAAGGAGAAAAAGATAAATTTTGCATTGACATATTCTGACATGCCGGGTGTGGATCCTGATATCATCATGCATCACTTGTCAATAGCTCCAGGTGTGAAACCAGCCAAACAAAAACTTAGAAAGATGCACCCGCATGTAGCTCTACTGATCAAGGAAGAATTGGAAAAACTTCTAAAAGCTGGGTTCATCCAAGCAATTGATTATGCAGAGTGGATCTCTAACATAGTCCCAGTGACTAAACATGACAAATCTATCAGAGTCTGCATAGACTTCAGAGACTTAAATTTGGCATGTCCAAAAGATGATTTTCCCCTTCCCAACATTGACATGATTGTGGATATGACAGCAGGGTATGAGATGTATTCACTAATGGACGGTTTCTCTAGCTATAATCAAATCAAAATTGCACCAGAGGACCAAGAGAAAACTGCTTTTACGTGTGCATGGGGTACATTTTGCTGGAATATTATGCCTTTTGGACTAAAAAATGCTGGAGCTACTTATCAAAGAACTGTCACTACCATATTCATGACATGATGCATAAGACGATGGAGGACTACGTGGATGACACGCTTGCTAAAAGTATGGACAGGAAGACACACCTCATTGATCTAGGCCCTATACTATATCATATGGAAAAATTCAGGTTGCGTCTTAACCCTAAGAAATATGCATTTGGGGTTACTTGGCTATATCATCTCCGCGAAGGGAATTGAGGTGGATCCTGTAAAGGTGCAAGCTATCATGGAAATGCCTTTGCCTCGCAATATCAGACAAATTATAGGTCTTCAAGGTCGGCTCCAATCTATCAAGTGTTTCATCTCACAACTAGCTGAAAAGTCACAACCATTCACTAAAAATCTACATAAAGGTGCGACTTATGAATGGAACAAGAAATGTGAACAAGGCTTTCAACAAATCAAACAATATCTAGCTAACCCGCCTGTGTTAATGCCTCCTATTCAAGGGAAATCATTGATCTTATACATTTCAGCTACAAAAACATCTTTGGGTGCTCTATTGGCCCAACAAGATCAAAATAATAAAGAAAGAGCCATTTATTACATCAGCAGAACATTGGTCTCTTATGAAATGAATTATTATGTAATTGAGAAACCTTGCCTAGCAGTGGTGTTTGCTTCCTAGAAGTTACGACACTACTTGCTGGCACACACTACAAGGCTAGTCGCAAATATTGATCCATTAAAATAACTACTCAGTAAAGCTACCCTCACAGGTAGACTAGCTAAATGGGTCATTCTCCTTAGTGAATTTGATATTAAATATGTTGAGAGGAAAGCTATCAAAGGACAAGCGATTGCAGATCAGTTGGCCGAGGCACCTATTACAGATCATCAACCATTAAGGATTGAATTCCCAGATGAGTCCATCATGTTACTCACACATCAAACGTGGACCATGTTCTTTGATGGATCGTTCACCTAGCAAGGGTCAGGTGCTGGAATTTTGTTCATTACACCTCAGCGGTATTCATTACCAAAGGCATACAAAATGATGTTTCCTTGCACAAATAACACTGCTGAGTATGAAGCTTTGATCAATGGACTAAATATTGTTGTTGAATGATGCGTTGATGAGATAAAAGTCTTTGGAGATTCACAACTGGTTATCAATCAAGTGAATGACATCTATCAAACCAAAGATGAAAAACTGGTGCCCTATAAAAAGATGGTTGACGACCTTAAGAAATACTTTGCACATGTTACTTTCCAGCAAATTCCAAGGGTGGATAATAAAGCAGTTGATGCCATGGCTACTCTGGCTTCTATGTTACAATTGCGAGAGAATGATTTCAGACATAAATTCCTAGTGGAGACGTTATGCTACCCTGCCTATGATTCCCCTGACTCTCAGATGATTTGTTCAGTCATTAGACACGACTCATCCCACTACCACCATATCTACTCTTATCTTCATGACCAAACTATTCCTGACACATGTACTCAAAATGAGAAACGCCATTTAATCCACAGTTCTTCACGGTATGTCATTGTAGCTAATGAATTGTATAGACGAGCTCTAGACAGTACCCTCCTTAGGTGTCTAGAACCTGATGAGTCCAAACGTGCGTTAGAAGAGGTACATGAAGGCATTTGTGGGTCTCACTCAAATGGTCTGACACTGGCTCGTAAACTTATTAGAGTTCGTTACTATTGGCCGAATATGGAGAAAGAAGCTACACAGTTTGCTAAGTCTTGCAAACAATGTCAACTACATGGTAATCTGATTCATGCTCCAGCCAAGGAGCTTATTCCATTCATTACTTTCTGGCTATTTCAACAGTGGGCCTTCGACTTAGTGGGTCAGATATATCTGTCTTCTTCGAGAGGACATAAATACATCATTACTGCTATATATTATTTTACCAAATGGGTTGAGGCAGTACCTCTCAGTATAGATGATGGCAAGTTTGTAGCTATGTTTATACTAAACTACGTTATCTGTAGATATGGTGCACCCTCATCTATAATCACTGACAATGGGGGATAATTCAAGAACAAAGATATGACAAATTTGTGCACTAAGTTCAAGATTGCTCAGCACTAGTCTTCTATTTATTATCCTCAGGGTAATGGACAGGCTGAAGCTCCAAACAAGATAATTCTCAAGATCCTACACCGTATAGTACACAAATCTGGACGAGACTGGCATCTCCAGATCAATCTGGCTTTATGGGCTTATCACACTATTATACAAACACCAACAGGGGCCACACCCTTTGCTATAGTCTATGGTGCAGATGAAATGTTGCCTATTGAGGTTGAGATTCCTACCTTGCGAGTCTCTCTGAAGGGCCTCATTAGAGATGATGATATTAGAATATCTCAGCTACAAGAGCTTGAACTACTGGATGAACGTCGGAAGGTGGTGGTTGATCATCTTCGAGCATATCAGAAGAGGATATCTAAAAGCTATAACAAGAAGGTTAGACCCAGAGACTTCCAAATGGGTGATCTCGTCCTGAGAGAGAATCCTAAGAATCAACAATAGTGGATTCAAAAAGGAAAATTTGAGCCAAACTGGCTTGGTCCGTATATTATTACTGCAGTATTTGGGTCTGGTGCTTACCAGATATCTACTACGAAAGGTAAACAACTCAAAGAGCCTATCAATGCTCTTCACCTGAAGAAGTTCTACAGTTGACATGTCTTCTGAATGCTCATGTACATACTTTATTCTGAGAAAATCCTAAAAATTGTAAAACATCTTGAAAAAATGATCATCTTAGTGAAAACCTGGCAAATAGGCACTTCGATGTATCTATTGTCCTAGTGAAAACCTGGTAAATAGGCGCCTTGATAATATAAAAAAAATGAAAAAAGAAAAAATACAAAAAAAATAAAAAAGATCAAAAAAAATATAAAAATTGAAAATACAAAAAAAAAAGAGAAAAAGAGAAAAATGTGCCATTGATGAAAACTTGGTAAACAGACGTCATGGTAGCAAAAATAGAATTTTTGCAAAGATGGTGAAAACCTGGTAAACAGGCGCCTCTTGTTCTACAATGCTCTATCTATCGCAACATCTCTTGGCTTTCTTGCAATTGCTATTCTGCTTTCCTACTTCAGTTTGCTTTCCTACTTTAGTTTGCTTTCCTGCTTTAGTTTTCTCAGGCTTTCGCTCTCAGTCATCTTCGAGATTGTGTCCAACTTCACATGGATTGAAACTAGTCACATTCGGGGGCATGTTCCTTGTCTAGGGGGCATTGTCTTATCTTTTGGAGTCTCTCTCCTCTTGCATCGGTCACTAGTGGATCTCACTGCGTCTGCCTACCAATGCTTCATAACACTTTGTCTCTCCTTGAGACTCTCTTTCGCATCAGTCACCAGTGGTTCTCACTGAGTTTTCCTATTGATGCCTAGATCTTTTCATCGATATTTATGCTTGAGAATCTCTCTCACGATAGTCACCAGTGGTTCTCACTGAGTCTGCCTACTGTTGCTAATTTACTAAGATTTCTCACATCGACTCGCTATCTGCATGTTCGACTTCAATCCATTCGTTACTTGGGGGCATGGATCCCCACTTTGATCACTCTTCAATTTACACATGAGTTAGTAATCTTGTTAGTTCTAAAGGACAACTCTCTACTGGCACAAACTGGTGTTTCTCAACACCCCAATCAAACAATGTTTTTCAACACTCTCTTTGGACACATCTGTGTTTTTCAACACACATTGGATATCGCAACGTAAATGTCTCTTGATAGCGATCAAACACAAAGCACTCACAAGAACAACGGTGTTTTGCAACACCCTAAACATAGGCACATTCGTAAGCCTTGAAACGTGCTGAGTTGTGATTGACCCTTTCTTTGTATGTTGTTTGTTCTCATGAATTTCACTGATATTTTCTTTGTCTACTGCTTGTGGGTGTGGTTTCGATGATCCAACAACGTCAAATAAATATGGTGTATGTGATAAGAGCTTCTGTATTAAGGTGGAAAAGCCTCACATCCCTTGATCTTGTTTATTTGTACGCTAAGGGGAGGTTGGAACTATCTCCTTTACTATTATTGCTTTGTTTATTTACTTGTGTACTCTTACTATATCAAACGGGAAACAATGTTTAGGTCACCTTGGCTTTTGTGCCCTGGTGCTTATGTTTGTTTCCTACATTTTATCTGATGAAAGTCATATTCATATTTTTATGGTCGCAACGACACCAGTGAGAATTGTATTGACTCCGATGTTCCAAAGTACTCAATGATGATTATACGATGAGTCCAACAACAAAGTCCTAGGGTTGCATTTGCATTTTAGGCTTGCATAGCGATTGTTTTGGTTCTCTCTTCATTTGTCTTCTCATTCTTCGAATGTCCTCATCTTTTATCCTGGCTACCTCTCGACTGCACAAGTGTCTGGTCCTCGCTTTCAATCTTTGTTCGTATTCTTTTGGTTAGTACCTGTTGTATATTGCAATATCCTGCATGAGATGGTTAGTACCATTGCATTCATTGCATTACATTCATTTCCAAAAAGTGCATTTCCATACATTCATTTACATTTATATATCCATAAACATGTGCATCCATTATAAGCATAAATCAAATCATACATAGTATTTATTCATCTAACATCTATCATTACATTGCATTCATTCATACATTAATAAAACATGTGCATAAATATTTGCATATTCATCCACGACATACATTTCTAATCCATACATCTAAATCATATAAGAAACATCTCATAAGACATATAAATCTAAAGCAATATATAAACATGTACAATGATGCCAAAATTGAGCTCACACACACACACACACACACACACACACACACACACACACATCGATCGGTCAGATGTACAAGGGTGTTACTCGAGCACATTATATCAAAATGGTGGTACAATATGTATATCAGGTTTCTCATCTAACCACTCGGCGGAGGTGGAGGGGGTGGCATACCCTGCTGCTAAGGAGGTGGTCCCGGTGGAGCAGCCCATGCCCCAGCATAATCTGAAAATGGCTGAACCTGATCTGCTGCCTCAGGAACTACAATCGTGTCAGTAGCATAGTAATAAGCTTCCTAAGTAGCCTCATACCTCATCTCTATCTGTGATCTAGCCAATGCCTCATGTAGCTCCCGGATCTCTCGGTCTCGCTCAACTACCTGAGTCTCCTGAATAATCACCTGTGTATGGAAGTCATCTCACTCCCTCTGTGACTGTCTAGCTCTCTCTCAGACCCTCCGGAGAGCCTCCTATAACTGCGCCACCTATACACCTACCTGTGGATCAATCGAAATAGTATCATCCATGATGGTTTCCTCTCCTTGTTGATTGCCACTGCACCCGACACCTGCATCTGACCCCATAGGTCTAGTGGGGATAGGAATTTGCTTAGTCCTCGGTCGTACTACCCTCTCTTGCTGCTGAAAGGGTGACTGTTGTGCCTGCTGCTACAAGGGCGGCTGTTGTGCCTGCTGCTGCAAGGGCGGCCACTGTGCCTGCTGCTATACATGGGGGATCGGGCCAACATGATCTGTATATCTTGAGAATGGGTGTGCTAATATGTGGTCCCTGTATGCAGGTGTCATACTTGCATTTGTCACTCTGACCATGTAATCCCACCTAGCTGGTGGTACTCGAGCATCTATCATACTCTGACCTTTGTCCAGCTGTCTCTGCTAACCCTTCTTCGTCTCATCGACGAATCAGGCATTAGTGCAAAACTCCTGTGAGACTTCCTGAGGGCTCCCGAACTGGCGCAACACTCGTGTGAGTAAGAAATTCTCAATGACACTGATGGTACACCTGATCAAAGGACATGAATAGAACATATATGATAGCTCATGTTGTGCATCATCCTGTACCTCTGTGGCTATCCAAGGCTGCCATACGACTGCTGCCATGTCATCTATTTGAGCTCGCTACTGCTCTATGTTACCCAACACAAGCTGGGTCATAGGACCTATGTACCTATATATATATATATATGGCTCTAAAGGCTGTTGTGTGTCATGGAAAATTGGCCTACATATGGGAAGGTTCTCCCAGGCCCAGATCTGAAGAACAACGACTCCTACCGCCATGGTCCGTGCACCCCGATACACAATCTTGTGCATCTTATGATACATCTGAGTGAGCATGCACTCGCCCCATCTGAAAGTCACTACAGGTGTAGCAAGCATCCTCTGCAACATGCCACCCCGACTGCACTCCAACCCGTGCTGCTCTCAATCAGGCACTAAGTGGCAACTCAAGAAAAGTGCTAAGACAACCGCCAGTGGGTGATATGCGTTGTAGCTGCGAATCAAATCCTCCCAAGAAATGGCCTGACCCATCACTAGATCATCTTGGAAGACTGATCTCAGTGCCAGTGTACCTGCTCTCGGCTGAGTATCATACTCCACACGAGCTTCATGAAAAGGTACTCTCAGAATCTTGTAAATGTCCTTGGGAGTAACTGTCATCTCCCCCTGTGGCAAATGAAATGTGTTCATCTCCAAATGGAAATGCTTGACTAGTGCACCCAATAGACCGTGATTTACCCAAATATCGAGTGCATCACGAAGGTATGACAATCTGAGCCCGTCAATATGGACACCATCAACATCTGATAGTCTTTGCAGTAACTCACCCATGATAGGATGATGTGACTGGAACACGATATTAGGGAAGTCAACCTGCAAAGCAAGCGATGAAATTGGATCAGTACCTCAACATGATGATGCTTTTCAAAGCAATGACAGCGAAATACAACTATGGACCTATCCTAAACACAGTCTTGAGACATTGTAACTGGTTGACTCTGCGGCATAAAAAATGACAACTTTTTGAATTAAGCAAGTTTTCCATGTGAGGAAACTCTTTTCCCGTGCGAGCTTTCTGACTCGCACGAGACAGGATGTCTTCCTGTGCGAGATTCTTGAAATCTCGCATGGTGTAAGCGTGCACTTCGCGCGAGCGCAAGGGAGGGACCCGCGTGAAGAATCCCTGTTCTGCGTGAGGAATCTAATTCCTCATGTGAAAGGCGATCTAGGCCGGCGTGAGGAAATGATTCCCTTGTGCGAGATTAGACGTGACATACCTTAAAAGGCTTAAAAACATGCTAAAATGCTATAAAATTAATAAAAAATTGAAATGCAGGATAATGTTGCGATTACTTATAGGTGCGTCATACTCCGGTGGCCGGTTGTGTTGTCGGGAGTGCTCGAATCGGTGTGTATGCATGGGAATGCTATCAATGTTAGCTGGAGCTCTGGCCATCGCTAAAGTCAAAAGGTGAATAATGATTTGACCCCTCCGGGCCTTATATAACTTTTGACCTAATTTTTAAAAGTGCTAAGTTTTCCGCAAAAATTGTGCCCTTGGCTAAATGGACCGTTTTGAATCCATTTTCGTGATCGCAATCAAAATCTGACACTCCTAAGCAGCTCGAATTCATGTTTTAAAATTTTGGGACCGACATGATAGGACGCTTGTGCAGTTGACTTTCTGTCATCACTTTCTTGTTAGAATAATCTCTTGTCATCATTTTCTCAGTTTCTGTAATCTTTTCATCAAAGTCAACTCTAGTCAATTATGGTCAAACTTGGACAACTATAGTCAAACCTAGTCAACAGGACCTCCTGATCACTCCAAATCGATTATGCCTTCTCTTAATCTCTCTCTGATTTCTCTGGATCTTTGATCTTATTTCTATCTATGATTTATCGCTCTCATGATCTTTATGATGTGTCATCTTTTGATTTTGCTCCAGAGGAGGCAGGATGATTGCATCATTGAATCTTTTCGCATTATTCTCGAATCAGTCTGATCTGAATCAAAAGTCCCCATTTCTAAGGGCATCTCATCACTTGGGGTATATTCAGTTTTTCATACCTTATGGTCAAAATTGGATATTCCATGATCTTGAATCTCTAGAGGCATCTTGTCATCTATCTTTCTAGGTATCTGAGCAATCTAACTCAGATCCTCAAGGATCAAGCTTCATTCTGGAGATGATTCTTGAAATCTTATTAGGTATTGGGGCAATCTAACCCCAATTCTTGAAAGTTAAGCTTCATTCTGAAGATGGCTCTCAAAAGCTCTTTAGACCGTTATCTAGGCAACCTAACCTGGATCTCAGAAGGCTAACCTTCATATTGGGGCAATCTAACCCCGATTCTGGAGATAGCCCTAGATCTTCATTAGCTATCAATGGACATTGGGGCAATCTAACCCTGATTCTGATCTTCTCGCGGATGATTCTGCTTCTCGATCTGATTGGTGTCTTGGCAACATAACCTAGACTTCTGAAATCTTCATCTTCACATCAGACTATTCTTTGAATCAATGCGCTGCTAGCACATCAATTCAAAGAGGGGAAAAATGTAACACCCCAAAATTGGCACCTTATAATTCCAATCAATTTTAGTGTGCTCCTTCAATTTCTCATCATTGAAGTCCTATTATACTAGGCAAATTCTCCTTTCTATTTGACTTTAATTGACTTAGTCTCAAATGTAGAAAACCTAAATTTGCATAAATCTGACACTATATTTAATTCCTAAATTATCAAAGTTTATTAGCTAAAAATCCC
>MU223519.1:2800886-2818181 GCA_018584345.1 Thuja plicata | reverse complement strand
TATTATCATTTGGATTAGTAATATGTTGCATTTTAATGTAGTTTGCTTACATATTTAGTAGCTTAATTTCATCATCTCTCAAGCTTTCTAGATTAATATGCATTTCAATTCTAGTTTAATGGCACTTCATTTCTAGATTAATTGCATTTTCTTTCATAGATTAATGGCAATTTGCTTACCTTTCATGTTTTAGAAATCCTCCATTTTAGCGATGGTCAAGGTTGTTGGCTCTCGTTCTGAGAGTAAATTTGACATCCCCAACTAATTAGGAGGCAACAGGTCGCTTCAATCAAGTTTGTGAAATGGAAAATTCATGTTCATCTTTGCAAATTGAATGATTGAGTAAGGACTATGTTGGGTTTGTGCCCGATTTAGAGGTCACATTCAAGCACATAACACAGACACCCTCATGGGTTTAACACAAATGCATAATGAATTTGTATTTACCAGTATGTACTAGAGGGAATAATACAATAATACGAATATGTCATCCATACAGGGATGACATTGGCTTAGTATGTAAGGCCAAAGTTACTATCTCCTATGCCACTGTCGGGGACATAGGCACACACTCAAATCCTACAACTCAGGATGAATGTGCTTGGTACATGTTCACTGAAACACACAAACATCAAATGCAACAACTCAATATATAAATAGTCAAAGTACATATAATACATGATAATCAACATTGAAGAAGAGCAGTACATGGTGTAGATCTCACGAATGATTAATTATGACTCTGTCTCAATTTGTACCGGCACAAAGGGAAAAATGCATAGCAATTGTGCAATAAAGTAGTAACCATTATATCATTAAATAAACATTGCATTTAAATATGAAGCATTTAGATAATCATTTACAACAAATGAGCATATTTAGTGAAAGTAAATAACTAAAATATCTAACCACATAAAGGCACAATATACAGATATCCATGATAATCATTGTAGCATAATATGTCCAAGCATCATCCTGCAAACATGATCAGAACACTAATAACAACATAATATAATCATACAAATAAGAAATGCTACAATAACTGAAATAAGGTACAATAATCAAATGCATCACATAATGCAACCACTAATCATATCACATGGGTACTCATGGATTATCATCATGGTACAATCAAAATCTAGTAACCACTAGCACAAACCTTAGTGACACCGTCAAATCACATCAAAATCCAAACAAGGTAGATACTGGTCATAACCACAACAACAATCTCAGAATGGACACAAGAATCAACTGAACTGGGTGTATCTTACATTACCAACATAAAACCATAACACGAGAATAGTCACCGAATTACATAATCAAATCAACCAATCTCATAGGAGAAACACTAAGTGTCTCAAAGCCAAAACAAGGCATCACAAATCAATTATACAACGAACCACAACATAATGATTCTAACAACCAGGTATTTAAGTATAAATAACTTGTTAATGCAACGACATAAATCAGATCACCCCGAAGGTATAAGTCTTACATGAGTCCAACATGGTCACACAATACAAACAAGAAAGGTCAAATCCACATCCATAAGGATGTCACGTGGAAAGTAAACGAGAGAGGCAATATATCATCCCCCCAAAGACTAGGCTTACTCTTGGAAGCCTACAAGTTGAACCACACAAGCACACTAAGTGCAAGATTGGAAACCAATCCAAATGCAAGAATAGCCATACAAATTCTCCACAAGTCTGGCCAGATCAAACCAATTCCTTAGCATCCATCCTTACAAGTATTGAAAGGATCAACACATCCAAAAGAGCATCAACAATTCTCACAAAGTCCTTCAACAAGGAACACAATACGTGCTAGGAAAGACACATCTAGCCATGATCATTTCCAATAGAGGCATAAAAAAATCCACTCTATCTCATCATGAGGCATCTAACTATGAAATAATGCCCTCAAGGGTCTCCTCTATGACCAAAGCACAAAACTCTCAAGTCACCAACTCAAGCACAAGGGCAAGATGAACCCAAAATACTAAAAATCACTACCATGCTCATATGGAGCGTACTTAAACCCAACCATTGTCTCACTCACATGTTCAAGAATTCATAAAGGAGAGGATTCTCTATGAAAACATGCTACTCTAAGGGATACTTCATCCATTCTCAAGGTACTAAGAGGTACAAATTCAAAATGTTGTCTCTTACAACTATGAGTACTCACACTATAAAGGCTCAACAATATATTCCTTCCACCAAAAGATCTAAACAATGCTACTAATTAGCGAGCATAGGAGCAATACAATCTCTCTCTATGATGTTGGGAGCTCAACTATAGCTGGAAACAAAGGTCACTTAACCCAACCAAATCACGGTCTCACCTTGTGCACAGTGACAAAGAGTCTCAAAAAAACTGAGCATCATCCTTCACTCAAACCCACAACCAAGCTCAGGACGGTAAGATATGCCCACAATGACTGTGTCCTTCTAGACTCAAGATATTAATAGTAATCAACCGACCATCCTCTAGAAAACTAATCTCCAATGTGGAGTCTCACTAAGAAGGGAAAACTTAATCAATATAATATCATATATATATAATCATAAAGGGATATAGCTATGAGAGTGTTAGGATTGGGAAAGGAGACTCTCTGTTCCCACACTTTGCCAGTCTGAGGAGAGTTGGGGATTCCACGACCAATGAAACCCCAAAGAACACTTACTGATAGTAAAACCAAATAACGGTGCATCAAGAACCTCCACAATCACTCTAAAAGAGGCAAGGACAAAAACAAGACATGGTCATCAAGACCCACAACACAAATAAAAAATCATAGGTGGACTAAGTCACACCCAATTATCCAAAATAACAATGCAAGAGGGAAAAACTCAAGGTCTCCAAATCACATCATGGGAGCAACCAAGAATCTCATCAAGAATGCATGCTAGAAACCAAGGCAATAAGTCAATCTCAACCAACACCATACAAGATAAAAATTTCCATATACAGAAAATAACATCTATATCATGATCCTTACTAATGCTCAAAATGAGGTTTACAAAATACATCCATTCGTTCTTAACCATTTACATAAAGTTCATGCAGCTATAGTCTTATCTACATGGTACACATTTACTCATCAATTTTACAATGTATCTATGAACACCCATACAAAGGATATTTACAATCCAATCCTTTTAAATCAATTAATGTTAACATGCATATACTTCATTATCAACTTGCACTTCTTTTATGCATAAAACAAAATTTTCTCTTAATTTAAATAATAAGACATTCTTATTAACATCTTTACAACTACTCAACAAGCACAATATAGTAGGTTCTCTGTGATGTTCTCCCTTGCACATACTATCAGAGGTCCGCATAAAACATGATAGAGTCAAAAAACACAAAATAGGTTAGCAATATCAAACATTCAGAATAGCACCATGAAAAAAAATTAAAAAACCCAAATGGGGGAATCATTAATTCACATAGTAAATCCCAAAAATGCTAGCAATTCAACAATAAATCCAACATGACAACTGTCACGAAGAGATAGATAGAGAATTTTGGGTGGCTAGTCCAAGCATAAGAAGTACCAAAATGCTAGTCCACACAACAAGTGGAAAGATCCACCAAGAAAGTAAAATAAATTATAGTCATTAAATACATTCACGAAACATTGTGACCAATAATAGTCACATGAGAGGGAGTAACCGCTACACATTACTGAGGAGCACAACATCTCAGCAGTGTTAGAGAACATACCCACACACACCAGACAATGAACCGTCAATGATCTCAATCATATGCATCACTATAATTTCTATCAATGCAACAATGTCTTTTCTCAATTCATATTCCTTACCATTTTCTATGCAATATAATAATTACACCATGCAAGGTTCCGATCAGAGAAAGGGTTAAGCACACCCACCAACACATACATAAAGCATGAAGAAGGGTCACCCAGAGCACACTACTCAAGGGGTAATTGAATCCATAAGGTGATACCTGCACAAGGTCACAACACACCACTTGATATTTTACAATGATACTCAACATGATCGCACTAGTGTCAATAAAAAATGATGGAACAAGGAAATATTGGAAAATAACCACATAGGTTTTTCACAAATCAGGGGTATGTACAACTCACAACACGAGTCATCAAACTGGCTATAACAACATGACACTGCCCAAATCACATGGGTATAGTAGCAATATAAACATCACACACGTGACGAATAAAATCTACTACCACTATGGGATTTGTGCACTCAATCAAGGTAGATGCTATTAGATTTGCTGAACTGCAAATCAACCCAAGAAACCTGCATGCAAGACTGTCACGAAGTAGAAGCAAAAGACAGAAGAGAGAAAGCAGCTATGGTGGCCAAAAAGGCAGAGATTTGAAAACCATGTTGCAAGAATATATTTTCTATTAACAACAATAAAATGATTACAATCTCTATAAAGAAATGAAAGCGGTGATTCCTTATAAAGGATACCGAAACCCTAAAAGGGAAACTTCTAGGAAATAGAAACTGCCTAAGTGAAACTTAAGCACTAAAGAGTAACTTAATTAATTACTCTAACACCCCCCCTTAAGTGTAACTTAGGGAGAAGCAAAATAGCTAACTACTGCAGAAAGCAGGAAAGATGGGTCCCGGAAACTAGGCCTGATCAGGTACCCAAAACAGAAAGCAAACTAGATGAAGGAAACAAAGCCTTCAATCTAGGGAAAGTCCCAGAGGAACAAGAAAAGAGCAAGAAGCATCTCCGAAGCATGAACTGAAAACTCTATCAGAAGAGACTGCTGGAACCCCCACTGAAGTGCATGACCAGGTAGAGAAGACAAATGTCTGAAGAGCTGATCAATCGAACCAGGAAGCAATAGAACCAATAGGTGGACCCCCCCATAATGCTGAACTGGGAGAGGTGACAGGAACACTGAAATGCAATGCCAGAAACATCTGCAGAAGAAGAACTAGGGACACCAACAATGCAACAGAAGCACACACACAGGATAAAGGGCAGTGTCACAGACACACTACATGGGCTAATGTCATGGAAGGTACGCTCACTTGACAAAAGTGGATGCACCTAAAGCGGCAAAAGCATCATAACCCCCCATGACACTTTATAACAGAGTGCGAGTATAAAAACTAAACAAGGTGTACAAGATCCCAGAAAAGTAGAAGAAGGCACTTTATCTCAATGCGTTTACAGAATAAAAATTCTACAGAAGGAGCATACAAGCTCAGAAGTCAGAAAGAAGAGTGAACTATGAAACCAGAAGAAGGGATCCCAAGACCTGTAGAACCAAGCAATCCACCAGAGGGCATAAACTGCCAAACACGGAGGAGTGAAAACCTAGAGTAGAATCTGAAAAAAATACCTCTGCCATTGAATAGCACACTGAACCAGCTTTCCGACGATATCTTGTTTGCCAAAAATAGAGTCCGGATGAGCCAGATATGGCTCCCAGAAGGCAAAGAAAGACATTGGACTTCAAAAGCAAAAAATACTGTTGAAATGGTGGAACCAAAAACCCTAACCTCCACCATCGGAAAGTGCTCAGAAAGAGCTTTTCGACGGTATATGGAAGTCAGAAAAAGACCCCTGTATGCTCAAGATAGAGAAACAAAGGCTCAGGTACCCCCAGAAAACCAAAAAAGGGTACAGATAAGCCCCTGGGGCTAAAAAATTTGGGCCCCCGGGCGCATGGCGCGCCGGGGGCTGGGCCGCAGCCCCTGGTCGACAATAAGACCGGCCGCCTAAAATCATAGCCCGCGGGGGTTTAAGAAAGTCCGCCGCTGGCGGAGCAGCGCGGAGGAGCCGGCGGGGCGGCGCAGGCCGCAGGGGCCGCGCAGTGCGGCGGAGGCCGGCGGGGGCTGGAGGTGGGCGGAGCCGCTGCAGGTGGCACGGGGAGCGGAGCCCGTAGAACAGGTGTGGTCGGCGGTGGAACAGAGGGCACTCGGGTTGCGCAGAGAAGTGGGGGCGCTGCCGGCGGAGGCCGAGCCCCGGTGGGGTGGTGGCGGCCTGGCGGTGGCGCCTTCCAGAAAACAAAGTCTGCGCGGATTTTTAACCAAAAAACCATTAAACATTGGTTTTTTTGATGATTTTCTAATTTTTTTGCCTCGGTTTCTGTGTCGTACGGCCCAGAAACCAATTTTTTTTTGCCTCAGAGCCCAGGAGTCCAAAATGGATGAATTTTATGTCGTTTCTGGGGTTTTGGGGTCCTCTGAGCTCAATGACAATGTCTGTTTAAGCCCAAAGTGACCATAACCAAAGCTTGCCCCTAAAAAACCACAAAAAACACTGGAAAACCCTCTGAAACCCTCAGAGTCTGAAAGCTTCAACAAAATATGAACAGCAACCAGCAGGAGAGCTCTGATACCATATTAGATTTGCTGAACTGCAAATCAACCCAAGAAACCTGCATGCAAGACTGTCACGAAGAAGAAGCAAAAGACAGAAGAGAGAAAGCAGCTATGGTGGCCAAAAAGGCAGAGAGTTGAAAACCATGTTGCAAGAATATATTTTCTATTAACAACAATAAAATGATTACAATCTCTATAAATAAATGAAAGCGGTGATTCCTTATAAAGGATACCGAAACCCTAAAAGGGAAACTTCTAGGAAATAGAAACTGCCTAAGTGAAACTTAAGCACTAAAGAGTAACTTAATTAATTACTCTAACAGATGCAAGGTCAAAAGGACAAGATTCTACATTCAGATGCTTCCATTGAAGGGACAATCCCATAGATGCCTTACAATCATAACACAAAATTTTTCCAAAAAGGTTAAGAACCATGCAATTTTGGGGACGTAAGTCATTAAACCATATGATCTATTACAATTATTAATCACACTTCTCTTACCAAAGAATGTCTCTTTCATAATTTACTAGGGTGCATAACCATCGCTCTACAAGTAGAATGCATAACAATGCAAGAAATAAGATACCCCATATAACCAACATGAATCATTTTTTTTAATTTACCAGTAATGCAATAATCAAACAAATATAGCGTACCACACCCCACAAGGTGGAAAACAATAGGCACTTAAGGGCAATCATGGACACCAATCAGTAACACTGCCCAAGGAGGGCCACACAAGCAACAAGTCACTCAAGGCCCGATCAACACTTGAAATAATCAAGGATCAACACATACATACAAGCTATCATGCTA
The DNA here is from genome assembly GCA_018584345.1 of Thuja plicata. NCBI lineage: Eukaryota > Viridiplantae > Streptophyta > Pinopsida > Cupressales > Cupressaceae > Thuja > Thuja plicata. The sequence goes on along the minus strand of MU223519.1, from coordinate 2,811,008 downwards.
ATGCAAATGACATCACAACCATGGTTTCCAAGGCATCCACACACTCAGATGACACAAGGGTCACCAAAAGCACAAAAATCAAGAGCAACACACCAACTATATGATCTAAAATTATCTGAAGAGGTGCTCACATAGGGGTATTATCCATCCCTGGAAAGTGAAAATATCAATGAGATACTTCTCCTTCACCACATGTTACTCGGGTTAGTTCTTCCAAAACACTCAAATATGCCAAACCTAGGCACCCAAGCAACCAACTATCACTAGCTCACAACACCACAAACATGCGCTTACATGTCAACAAGATCCACTATGCAAGAAACATATAGACAAAGATCCCAATGTATGAACATGGGCTCTTGGGTCTGATACCAGATGTAATGCCTCACTAAGGAACCCTTGGAACAAAGGGTTAAATATGCACTTAATAATTTTTTTGAAACATGTAATAAACATCATGTAACAATGTACATCACATAAGAAATAAAGAACAAGCAAGGTAGTCATAAAAATCCTGTCATGATCAAGCACAAGTGAAAGACTTCACAATATCTTTTAAAGGTTCGTAGACAACCAAACACACAATCAAAATGAAGAACACACATTCCTGAGATGCCCTACAAGAATCCAGACAATGTCCATGGATCACAAGAGGCTAAGCCGACAGGAACTCATGACTAATAGAGGGACAATAATCAAAATCTAAAACCCAAATCATAGGACCCTCAGGAATCCAATCCGGGATCATAAATCCAACACCCAGTTCACAAAACTGCTTATAAATCCAAACTGGGTGGAGACTCTCGAGGCAAGCAGAGATGTCATTTTGGGTAGCGTAGACGCTAATTGACATAAACACTGATCTGCGACTGATAATTGACTAGCAGCTAACTAAGACAAAAAGTTTCAGTCCAGAGAGGCAGAGAGGCCAGATAATAGGTGAAGACATTGATCTATGTAGGCATCAATCTGCGTAGATACTGATCTGTCAAATTAGTAATTATTTTGAGACAAAATGTCTCAAACCAGTGAGTCAAAGACACTAATGGATAGTCAGAGACACTGATTCATGAATCTAGGTTGAACATAAAAGGAACAAAAGCCAAATCCTAAGCTGACTCCAACATATGACTGATAAAAAACTAGCTCCACACTGAGGAGTACCATATAGCAATATCGAGGCCAATTAACTTGATTACATCAATAACTTCAAAGATATGAAATATAAGGAAACTATACTACAAATAGAGCATCAAAGCATGAAAATACACATATATCAAGTACAAGAATAAAGGATATACAATGGGCATTCAATGCCCCAAAACTCTATAACAGGAGGAAGTTCATCCTTATACACTAGTCCCTAGCTATGGTAAATTACAACGCCACCTTACTATGTGGAACCCTCAGGCCCACTCCACCATGCTCGTGGAGATAGTAACCTGACCACAAACATAAGACATACACGCAAGCAAGGAGTAGCTAACACACACACACCAATAAAATGCATTAGCTCATAGAAGAGGACAACGTTCCAATACAATATACAATTACAAAATGCAATAATACATGGAGAACACTCAAGATGAGATCCAATGCAATACAAAAAGGTGAAGAATACAAAAGAACATGGAGAACACTTGAAACATGTGGTCCAATGTACAAATATAATCAAGAACCCTCATAATCACAGTATAGAGAAGGCACTTCTCAGAGCTATAAAGGCTATACTGCAGGGACTAAAGGTGGAGTGATATTACTTGGCTCGTAATAGCCCAAGTAGCATCAACTCTTTGATCAACATCCACAAACAGCCAGGATCATAATGTATCATCGATCAAAAACCATAGGTGACCATACATTGTATCTTCAATCAAAACCCGTAGGTGGCCAGACACTGACTTACCTTTGATCAACACCCTCGGGTGGCCAGGCAGTCTATTATTCTTATTAATGTGTTTTAACCCAATTTAATTTATTAAGTTATAACTTTATTAAGAACCCCTTCACATGGCCTACACCAACCACTCAGGGGTTGGGATCCACGTAAGGAGCCACTCCACTCCACTACCCAAACACTAGGCTCATCTCGTTATACATCGAGACACAGAGCACAATGCATCACAAGTACCAAGCAAGGCAAGATGATCAAAATCAAAAAACCATAAGGAAACATAGTAAGCTCTATTGGTCTTAATACCAAGAGCACAGGTCCCTCAGACCTTGACATAGGAGCATAGCTCAACTATGATAGGAGGATATCTCAACTCACAAGACACTCATGGTAAAAATCAAGTAAAAATAACACCAAGTCAAATAGCCAGTTGCTCAATCAAACACTTAGCCAAGAGCATAGATTCCCCTGGAATCCACTAATCATCTTGTTAGAACACGAGGAGAGCTCAAAATGCCCAAAATCACAAAATACTCAAATTCTGGCAAAGTGAAAAAATCATCATTTTAATATCAAATGGGCGAGGCCAAATTGTGATGGTAAGTAACTAAAGTGACCTCAATACATTTTGCTTCCACAATCCTACTACAAAGATGGAGTACTATAACCTTCAATAGGTCAATCACGCTAAATATGGGGGCATACAAGTTCTAGATGGCACACAAAACAAGGCGAGCTAAAAAATGCCCAAAAAACAAACTTCAAATAAAGCTATGAAATTAAAACCCATTGGCTTAAAACCACCCAACATCATAAATCTACAATAAAATACTATTTTGGGAACTTCATAGAAATCTAATAGCATAACATTACCAAAACCCCAAAATGCAAAAGGAGAAAAGCAAAAATGCTCACACACCCAATCGGGTGATAAAATCAAACAACAATGTGGGGAGCACTAGTTCTCAATCGACTCAACTAATGCAATTAGTTTCATGTAAAATAACAGAGTAAATTAAAAATGCTGAGATGCCCTACCTCACATGAATGGTAAAAACCAAGAAAGGGAAGAAAAATAAGAAGACTCTACCCAATTGTGAATGACTCCACAATAACGAGAGTAATTGTGACACGAATCCAATGAGTTGCTACCCACAAAAGTCCAGCAAGTGGACCGATCACAACAAAAATAAAACCAAATTTCTCCAAAGCATTTTGGAGCAAAATCCCATTTACACCAAAATACAAGTAAAAAGTGTCTAAAAATAATTCCTTTTTTCCAAATAAAAGGCACATTTCCATAAGTCACTTTTGAATAGAATATTTAAATAATTAAAAAAATATTCAACCTTTTTCCCAAATTAAATAAAATTGATTCCTGATAACTAGAATCCAACTATGAAAAATTATCCTGTGAATAAAAATAATATTAAAATCTCCAAAATACATTAAAACTAATACTTTAATTAAATCATCTGCGATAGGTGCAAGAACTTCTAAATGCACAGACATGCTCATGGGTTTAACACAAATGTATAATGAATTTGAATTTACCAATACGTATCAGAGGGAACAATATAATAATACAGATACGTTGTTGAGACAAGGACGACATTGGTTTAGTATGCAAGGCCAAAAATACTATCTCCTGTGCCACTTCCGAGGACATAGACACATATTCAAATCCTCTAGCTTAGGATGAATGTGCTAGGTACCTGTTCACTGAAACACACAAACATCAAGTGCAACTACTCAAAATATAAATAACCAAAGCACATATAATATGTGATAATCAACAGTGAAGGAGAGTGGTACATCATGTAGATCCCACAAATGAGTGACTATGATTCCGTCTCCCTTCGTACTGACACAAAGGGAAAAATGTATAACAGTTGTGTGGTAAAGTAGTAAACATCATATCATTAAATTATCATTGCATTTAAATCTAAAGTATTTAAAAAATCATTTACAACATATGAGCATATTTAGTGAAAGTAAATAACTGAAATATCCAACCGTATAAAGGCACAATATACAAATATCCATGATAATAATCATACCATAATATCTCCAAGAATCATTGTACAAACATGATCAAAACACTAATAAAAACATAATCTAACCATATAAATCAACAATGCTGCAGTAACTGAAATAAGGCGTGGTAATCAAATGCACCACACAGTGCAACCACTGATCACATCACATGGGTACTCATTGAATATCATCGTGGTACAATCAAAATCTAGTAGCCATTGGCAAAAACCTTAGTGACACCGTCAAATCACATCAAAAGCCATATAAAATAGATACCAGTCATAATCACAACAACAATCTCGGAATGGACACAAGAATCAACTAAACTGAGTGTATCTCAGAATACCAACATAAAACCATAACACAAGAATAGATACCAAATCACATAATCAACTCAACCAATCTCATAGGAGAAACACTAAGCATCTCAAAGCCAAAACAATGCATCACAAATCAGGCATATAACTAGCCACAACACAATGATTCTCCCAACCAGGTATAAAGCATAAACAACTTGCCAATGCAATGACATAAATTAGATCACCCCAAAGGTACAAGCCTCACACAGGTCCAACATGGTCACACAATACAAGAAAGAAAGGTCAAAGACACATCCATCATGATGTCATGCAAAAAACAAACATGAGAGGCACTACATATCTCATTAGTAAATCAATAAGTACCAACACCAAAGAAGTTGATTTTGTTGTTGTTGTTGTTGTTGGAGGTTTAGAGAAACACTTCGGCTAAGAGCCAAGGACCGATGAGTATCCACTCCACCAAAATCTTCCTAAGGCACGATCCTGACCTCATCCCATATGATGTCGGGGCCTTTATACTCAACAAGACTTGATCCATGATGGACTCATTCAGAACCATTCAACTTCACCTAGAAGACCAAGGGCCCATTGATAGTTGATTATTTAACAATAAAAAATATAATTGAAATGATGTGACAAAAATGACTTAAGTAGTATACATAAAAGTGATCTTTAAATATTTAGAAGAATAACAATTTTAAATACCTACATTGGCTAAATAAATAATTAGTTAAATGAAAGTGAAGGAATGAATTTGTATTGTACATATATATTATGATATTTAATATAAGCTTTATCAATAAGAATAATGGTTTAAAAAAGACCAATTAGATTATTTATTAGCTCATCCGAAGGGAAGAATACTTGTGTAATCATTAAATTCATTTTTTTTCATAGCTTAAAAAATTTGAACAAAAATCTTATGGCTTATATTTAATTTATATTTTAAGTAACTGTAAAAATATCATTTCTCTTTATTTCAGTTTGTCCATATTGAAAATAGTAAGCGTAAAATTCACTTTTTAATTTATTTATAAAATTATACATTTTAATACATTATACAAAATGTCAAACCATGTTATATTAAATTTTTGAATGACAAGTGTTCACTTATAACAAACTAGGCTTAGTATATATATTTATTACAAGTGTATTGTTGTGATCTCCAATCTTATAATAAAAAAATGTTTATATTTTAAATTTTTTTTATCTTAATGTCTTTTTATATTTCTTATTTTTGTTAATATTTTCATAAATAAATATAAAGTATTTAAAGATGTGTTTTATATATATTGATATTAATATATCTTACATTTAAAAATCTAATCTATATACTTAATAAAAGAATATCATATGTGTTTCTTATTTTAATAATTTTACTAATATTTATTTCTCATGATCCTTAAACTACTATTTGGAAAAAAGTTTCAAACTTATATAATTCCTGTATATTGTCAAAGTTTTTTTAAACTAATTTAATTCATTAGTAAAAACTTGACCAAATGCATCTAGAAGATTGCTGGTTATAAGGAAGATTGCAATCCTATTTGGCTTACAAAAGAAAGCAATCATTAGTGGACAAGAGTTTTAGAATACAATAAAGGGTGCAATCTTTTTTGGGAGCAACTACTTACTCTCTATAGGGCTTTTGATTTAGTCATTTGCAATGGTTTGGCTAGATGGGCGAAGTTTGGTAATTTCACTTGCAATACCTACAATGACACAATTGTAGTGGATTATGTAATTTTCTCACATGACTTGTGTGAGAATATAGAGGACGTTTTGATTGGTGAACAACTTCCAGATTTAAATTCTGATCATAAACCTATTTATTTAGGCATATCTTGGACTGAAAAGAAGAAGCTTGGGATGAAAAATTCCTTGTATTCAACAAATTTCCTCAAAGGGCAGAATTCTCTTGAGTCAAAAATATTGTACTACATTCAAGTTAGCGCTTGAGATACTTTTAAGAGGAGAAAATTCAATTTCATGGCCTTCATAGTCACACATTAACAAACTTAATTCAAAGTGCACTTGTCAAATGCAAAAGGGGAAAAAATAAGAAATACGAATCAAATTGCTTTCTAGTTAATGCTTGGTTTGATGAAGAATGCAAAGAGGCAAGGAAAACTTTGAAAGAGTCAAACAAGAAAAAAAACATCAAAGCTTACAAGCAAATTTTAAGAAAGAAAAAAGCTAATTTCATGATCACAAGGCAGGAAGAGTTAATCTTCTTTGAAAAAAATAACCCAAGTTCTTTTGGAAAGAGCTGCACAACCGAGAAAAAAACAAATGGAAAAGAATATTATAGCTTCTCAGTGGTTTGATTGTGCAAGACAACTTTATGAGCAAGATTCTAAGGTTGACATTCCCCCTTGGTCAACACTATTATTAAACTTTTCACTATTCAAGAGATCGAGATGGGTATCAAGAAGTTAGGTGTTGGAAAAGCCAAAGACTTAGTTGATCTTCAAGTAGAGTATTTAAAGTGGGGTATGAAAACTATTGCACCTCACATTACAAAAAAATTCAACATCATTTAGCAAGGGTTCCCTTTATATTGGACAACAAGTCTTATAATTTCTCTTTTCAAGAGTGGCAATGTCAATAATCCCTCCAATTATGGAGCCATGATGACAAATCCTTTATTTGCAAAGTTATTTGGAAGTATGCTAGAAAATAGAATTAGCAGGTGGGAAGAAGAAGGGGATAAACATGCTAAAAGGCAAGCAGGTTTCAGACTTAAGGTTTCCATGATTGATCATGGTAAATGCACATCATTAAAAAGTTTGGGATAAAAAGGAGGAAGCATTTTGCTACTTTGTAGATTTCAAAAAAGCTTTTGACATGGTCCCTGGAGATAAGCTATGACATAAGTGGGAGGAACTTGGAGTCCCTATACATCTTAAAGAAATTGTTCATAGGTTGTATGAGAAGGTTAAAGCTAAAATCAAAACTTCAGATGACATCTTAGAAAGTTTTAGGAGCGATATAGGGATGAAGCAAGGGTTTCCATTGTCTCCCACTCTTTTTGGTTTATATATTGACAAACTTGAAGAGTGGTTAAACTTATAAGGAAGCGATGGTGTTCATTTGGGCAAGTCTATTATAAGACTTCTTTTGTATGTAGATGACTTTATTCTGATTTCTATTTCTACTCTTGGTTTTCAAGAACACTTACTTTTACTTGAGCATATTTGTAGAATGGTTAGGATGCAAGTCAATATTAGCAAGACAAAAGTGATGGTTTTCTTTATTAAAGTAAAGCATAACTAGCATAAGTTTTAATTTGAAGGTAGTACTCTTGAAGAAGTGGCATATTACAAATACCTCAGATTTTTTTTTGATGGAGGATTCAGACCTGCGAGACAACCCAGCAAGGATCTAAGCCTGCGAGCTGCCAATCAACAAAGATCACCATTGACTATTTTAGGAACCCGATATAGGTCCACTGGTGCTTGAAACCTCTCCGGCTTAGAGCCAAGGACTGAGGGGCATCCACGCTGCCAAATTCGCCCGGGGCATGATCCCGACCTCATCCCTTATGATGTCAGAGCCTTGCACTCAACAAGACTTGATCCCTGGTGGGCTCATTCAACTTCACCAGTAGACCAAGGGTTCATTGACAAATACCTCAGAGTTGACTTCAATAAAAACTTAAGTTGTGAAGGGTATAGAAAGAATAAAACTTTAGGAGATTGGAAAGTGTTTTATGCTTTCAAAAATAGCTATAGAGCGATAGAGTTATGGGATTGGTAAACTACCCAAAATCTTTTTGGGCTTTTAGTGCTTTTGGTTGTGAATTATGAGCCATTAAAACTTCTAATTTACAGTGGAAAGAAATTGGGAAAATTAAAAAATGCCCGATTACAAACAAGCTCAAAATTAGAAGTTCAGTCCCTTATGATATTATGTTGAGCGAGGTTGGGATTACTCCTATTGAAGCAATTGCTATGGTGCGACTCATAAGATATTTAGAAAGAATTGAGCAAATGGAAGAGGGTAGATGACCTAAGGTTGTATTCAATGACATATTTTGCAAAAGGAAGAAGACTTGGATGCGACAAAACAACAGATGATTAGGTTAATGGATATTTACTTGAACTCATGTCCCACAAATAGTAAAGAGATAAAAACTTTTGTTATGGATAGTCCCACAAGCGTTCTTAGGATAAAAGACTAACGAGAAAGAAAAAGTATTATATTGAAGAGTTAATTTCACTCGTAATTATCATCAATAAAGGTCAATATCTCTTGGAGTGCCAAAATTCTTATTGCTCAATTAAGGACCATCTCTCTTCAACTTCGTTGTTAAACCGGGCATTAGAAAAGACCAAAACAAGTTTGAGAAGAAAGAGTGTATTATTTGCACTTCCAAAAAAGTGGAAACATAAAAGCATTTCATTTTAGAGTGTGATGCCTCCAAGGACAAACAATTATGTTAATATCTTGACAACGAATTCTTGGGTTGATTTATTCAATGAGGGGACAATTGAGCACTTAAGGTTACTCAGCATTAAGTTGCACAAAAAAAGAGCCGAAATGCAAAAATCACTATGTAAAGGAGTCTCTTCCATAAGCTATATTTAGCCTCGTAAATATTAAAAATAACTTTTTTTCTTCGTTTCTTTCTCTTTTTATTAAGTTAATAAAGATCTAAACGGAAAATTTCGATAAGCCTTCAACTATCAACCTCATCAAAAATTAAATCTGCTGAGACCGCTTTCCTATCTCCATTAATTAGTTTTCTGCAAAAAGTGTTTTCATTATTCTGATATCTAATTTCGTGTAAGTGTTTACATCTAACATTTGGAAACAGTGAATATCAATGGCTTCTTCAAAGGGTGATGGCAGTAATTCCCATTCATACAGGCTGCTGTTTGCTTGCCCTACTGGCTTATCTCGCTCGCAGGTAAATAATTCTTCATCAGTGTACACTACCATACAATCGATTAACTGTACCACATTTAAATTTGTGTTTCAGATCTATGAAGCCAATTCTCATATTTTTCATGCTTTTACAAAAATGTCTACTTATTTCCAACCATCTTTGAAACCCCAATCAAATTGCATTATGTTAATAATACACAGTAACTTAGATTTACGTTTAGAGGATTTTTTTCCTTTCTTAACTTTATAGTGTACAAATCGTCTGCATTGATCAATAATCCTTTTTTGGATGCCCTCACATATAGACAAAAATACAAGGTCATTCAGGTGCCTTTTAAGTCATCATGTTGCGCTTCTTCGTTTGACTAGCTTCGAATGTGCTCCGATTGTGCTTGCACTCAAAAGCACTACAATGTTGGGACAAAATGGAGATGCCAAGGGTTTGAAGATAATGTGTTTTTGTATCATAGTCTTCCTACCACAAATATGCAACGACAAGATTTATAATTTCATAAGGAGCTTTGTAAACTTAAGAAAATAAGATTAATATTTTCTACTTATAAACTGAAGATTTGGTCAACATTTTTGTTCTTATCTCATAGCAGAGTTGTTTTTTTTCAAATGCATAGATTTGATGAAAAACAATCTCCCCTCCATGACTTAATAAACCTGCAACTCTTTCAAAATGGTTACTCGAAGGCCTTTGTCAAGCACCATACTCTCTATGCTTTTGTTGAGGCCATACATCACCTCTTCCATTTGCTTGAATGAACTAGCTGAGGAAAACTTTGAATTCAAGCAGTAAGTAACAACACAAATTTGTTGACCTACAATTTTATAATGTGTTAAATATGTTAACATATTGTTCGTTCGTGTTTAACTATGCATATATTATATATATATGTATATATATAATATTAATAATAATTATTAATATATATATTTCTCTGATAAATATATATTGGAACGAACTCATCTATA
>MU223519.1:2761049-2790384 GCA_018584345.1 Thuja plicata | reverse complement strand
AGCTATGGTGAGGGTCATAAGTGTTGACACAGGAGACCACTACACATTCTGTTTGATCATCCTCCCTAGCTAAGAGGGAGTGTTAATGTTTGTAGCTTCAGTCGTATGATCATTAGAATATATAATAAATGTTGATTAATAATAATATAATATATATGTTATATTATTATTAATCATATAAAATTTAATATTCAATATTAAATTATTATATTATTCTTAATTAATAATTGATTGATGAAACATTATAAGATTTATTAAATTATAATTAATGGGAAGAGGCATGTCCTTTCTTATAAATAATAATGAATAGACATGTCCCATGAAGGGACATGTCTCTCCTAGCCTCATTCCCAATATAAATGAAAGAGAGATTGTTGCATTTGGAAAACACATACAACATAGAGTGATATTACATTTTCAGCTATCCTAAAAACTTAACAAATTGTGCAGGTGCATTGGTTACATTAGTGGCCAAGAATGGATTAATTGATTGCAGAGATTGGGGTTTGAATGTTTAATATATTTCCAGATCAGTTTGTAGCACTGTACCCCGGGGACACGCCCCCCCCAATCCCCAACGTATTTGAGATGGGGACGCACCAGGGACGGGGGGATGCAGTTTCGACATTTCTAGCGGTGCCATCCATTCGCCGCCGTTCTGGTAGAGACGCGGGGACGTCCCGGCGTCGCCGAAGGGGACAGGGGGATGGAACCGCGTCCCTCGACTCCTCCAAGGGACGCACGGGTGTCCCCTGTCACAACCCCCAAAAAAGTGTTTTTTAAAAAAAAAACATTTATTTTAATGTCTTTGGTTGTTTTGTAACCCTAGGGTATGTGGGGCCCATGTCTTGTGATATATTGCTTGAAAACACTATGTGGCTTCATTTGCATTCATTTTTTGGTTTCTTAGTGTTTGCAACAGCAGCAAGAAGAAGAGTGAAGAGCTGAGAAAAGGGTGCTTGTAAGAGTGAAAAGAGTGATTGCAAGTCAAAGAGGAGTGACAAGGAGCAAGAAGAAGAGGAGGAGGAAGATTCTTCAACTTGTTCAAAAGATTTTTCAAGCAAAAGGTAGGGTTTCTCACTGATTTTTTATTTTATTTTCTGATTTTCAAATGAATGATCATTGTTTTTAGTTTTATATTTCTGGTTGTTTCATTTTGTTATAGTTATTAACTTATTTGAATTTCATTTCTAGATTGAATTAGATTCTTGTTGTTTCATTTCTAAATTCTTGTTGCTTAAATTTTAATTTAAAATTTTGTTATTTTAAAGAAGGGCATAGGCTGAAACCATGTATTTATTGATTTTTTTTTCATTTGGTGAAATGTAGTGTGAAAATGAGCTCCCACAATCATGAAACAAGTCAAAATGATGATGAGATGGAATTGGAAACTCATTCTCATAGTAGCCAAGAAGAATATGATCTTGAGCATGATGATGACACCAATGAGGGGGATGAGTATGAGAAAACTGAATCTCAATCCACAGATAATTGGCCACTTGGTCCACCATCTATTGATTGCCCCTCCACACTTTTGACAAAGTGGGCTAGGGGTAACTATGATCCTAAATCTCCTCTTAGACAGTTTGCAATGAGGATAGATGCCAACACAATCAGATGGTGGCACAAGAAAGTGGAAATGCAACATTTTTAGTACAGATTGGTTTGGTAGCATCACTAGAGTGAATGCACACTTCCTCTTTTGGTCGGGAAAAGGTGTGGGAGCATGTGAGTTTTAAAGCTCACTAAAAATTTGCATTATAGAATTTAATTCAACAAGCTTTGGGGTATTCCAGATGGCTTGGGAATTGAAATGCCTACTACCTTATTTTGTAGGCAACAGATTTAGAGTATTTAGCAGTCACATGAGCAACAATTACAGGGGCAGCCACATATTCCTACTCCTAGATCGCAGCCGAGAGCAACATCATTGACAGGGGCAGCCTTGGGACCTTCCACTTTTAGTACTATGGCTGAAGCACAACCGAGCAAGGGGAAACGAAAGGTGACAGCTGAAAGTAACCCCATAGCAGATTTATTTAATGCGCGCTTGGAAGAGGAGATAGAGGAATCCATTGGTAGATTCTTTTTTCCAATGACATACCACTTCATGTAGCTCGATCTCCTTATTATAAGGAGATGATGCAGTTGGTTGCGAAGGGGGCAGGACCATCATTTGTGCCACCAGGTGAGCACAAATTGAGGACCACAATCTTGGATAAAGAGTATGCCAAGATTAGTACAACGATGGAGACCATGAGGGAATGTTGGGAGGAGTCTGGATGTAGCATTATCGTGGATGGGTGGACGGACATTAGGAACCGTCCACTCATCACTATCATAGTTACATGCTTAGAGGGCCCATTCTTTCTTAGGGCGATTGATTGTTCAGGGCATCGAAAGGATGCTGATTTTCAGTTTGACATCCTTCAGACAACTATTGAGGAGATTGGACCACAAAATGTGGTCCAAGTAGTGATAGATGCAACACTTGTGTGCAAAGCTGCAGGGAGGCTTATTGAGGTAGCATATAGACATATTTGGTGGACTTCATGTTGTGTGCATGCCATGAACAATGCACTCAAGGACATGGGGAAGATTGACTGGATTAAGGGAGTGGTCAGTGATGCTAGAGATGTGCAGATGTATATCTGCAACCACCACACTTCACATGCACTCTTCAGGAGCTTCGCGAAGGAGTTCTTGAAACCAGTTGAGACCAGATATGCATCCTATTTCATTCTTTTGGACAGAATGCTTGAGTTGCAAGAGCCACTACAACTCATGGTTATGACGAATGAGTGGAATCGGTGGGATGGGTCTAGGACAGAGCAGGGGAGGAGGGTGAAGGAGATAGTGAAGAGTGATGTATTTTGGAGTGATGCAAAATACATAGTCTCTATCATCAGTCTAGTTTTCCAGGTCATTAGATATGGGGATGGGGATGCACCTAGCCTTGGAGAGGTGTACGAGTGCTTTGATTCTATGCATGGCCAGATGAGGGCAGTTGTGTGAGAGAGGGACCCCACTTTAGCATTCTACAATGAGCACATTCGACCTATTATTCAACGCAGATGGGACAACCTAAACACTCCCTTACACATGGCTGCTTATGCATTGAATTCGAAGTGGTACATGCCTAGGTTTGGTAGAGTTACACCGGTTAAGGATGATGAGGTGATTGATTCATATCATGCTACTCATTGTAATCATATTTATGTCTTATACATCTTTTTATAACTAGCATCTTCTATTTGCCAATAATTTGAATTTTTTCAGGTGAAGGGTTCTTCAGGTGCATTGATAGGACGTATGACTCTGAGACTGTTGGGACGATTTGCACTGAGTGGACTAAATTTGCTACTCTTAAGGATTATAGGGCTGCAACAAAGATAGACATAAAAACTATGGCACAGGAGGATCCGCTTTTGTGGACTTGTCATGGACCAAAAACAACGACTACCACACTAGCCGTTCGTTTGTTGTCTCAGGTTTCTAGTTCTTAAGCTTCTGAGAGGAACTGGTCTACATATAGCTTCATCCACTCTCTGAAGAGGAACATACTTACCTCTCAGAGAGCAGAGAAGCTAGTGGCTGTACATAGTGCCTTGCGTATCACTGACTGCAGGACACGTGTGTACAAGGAGAGCCCATCAGGACAATGGGATGTAGAGCTAGAGGAGCCATCACGGATTGATGAGGATAAGGATGCTTCAGATGCAAGGCTGGTTGGTGTTCCTTTCGCGGCTCTTGACCTTGGAGACTGATAGTTCCGGTGATGACGAGTTTGCCGACCTCCCGAGGGATGATTAGAGGCCTCCTTCACTACATTTTGGGCCTTGGCATTTTGATTTTGTAGTTTGTATTTGTTTTGATATTCATATCATGCTACTCATTGTAATCATCTTTATGATTAGATACTCATAATTTTGATATATCATATCTATTATATAATAGAACTCTTCCATTTGCTGATTCGACTATTTATAATTTTATTGTTCAAACTTTAATGTTCAATGTTCCATGTTCAATGCAATGTTCAAGTATTTAGTAATTCTAATTTACTATTTTATAGTTACTGACAACTGTTTTACATCTTTATGTCTTTTATTGTTATACATCTTTTCATAACTAGCATTTTAAGTACCACATGTATAGTATATACACCCGCCGCTCCCCCGCCGTCCCCAAATTGATGTCCCTCTGTCCCCCCTGCCCGGAAACTTGTCCCCCCCTTCCGAAGTCCCCTGTCCCGCAGGGCGGTGAACTATGGTTTGTAGAGGTTGAGGGTTCTCAACAATGCAGATCGCAGCTCTCACAGAGGTCTACATTTGAAGTTCTAGAGTGGCTGCAGGTCATTTAGAGGCCACGTTAGCCAAAAGAGGGTGACGTCTTGAGCCATTTGGTGGAACGTTTTGATAGCTGGGTGTTTTCTCTTTCTTCTCCTAGCCTTGGCATCGATTTCTATGACAGCTGCGTCAATTTTGGTTGATGATCAAAAGTCCAACAATCAGCTACAGGTTCAAGCGTTTTGCATTCAATAATTATAGATGCATTTATTGTCATTCTAAATATTTGCAATTTGATGTTTAGCAACAGTATGTTTCAGATTTTATTGGTTGCAAATATATTTGGGAATTGAAAGGATGCATGCCAAGTGTTTTTGAAAATGTCCATTGGCTGTAGGTGCACATTTTACATGTAGAAATCATATGCATGCATTCAAAAAGACAAAAAGGTTTGCATTTGTATTTTAGTTTTTTGCCTAGATATCTTAGTGATCATTTGCAAGCTTTAAAACTTCATTTGAAATTATTCCAAGCAAGTAAAAACAATCTGAAAATAAAAGACAGCAAGATACAGGTTTCATGACAAGTGTTTGAAAAAATGTCAAACATTCACAATTGAAGCAAATCCAATGTTTGTTGAAGTCAGAACCTGTTGTTTTGCATTCAATAATTATAGATGCATGTATTTTCATTTTAAATATTTGCAATTTGATGTGTAGCAGCAGTATGTTTCAGATTTTATTGGTTGCAAATATATTTGGGAATTGAAAGGATGCACGCCAAGTGTTTGTGAAAATGTCCATTGGCTGTAGGTGCACATTTTACATGTAGAAATCATATGTATGCGTTCAAAAAGACAAAAAGGTTTGTATTTGTATTTTAGTTCTTTGCCTAGATATCTTAGTGATCATTTGCAAGCTTTAAAACTTCATTTGAAACTATTCCAAGCAAGTAAAAACAATCTGAAAATAAAAGACAACAAGATAGAGGTTTCATGACAAGTGTTTGACAAAATGTCAAACATTCACAATTGAAGCAAATCCATTATTTGTTGAAGTTAGAACCTGTTGGGGTTCTTACAAAAATAGCTCTAAGTTCTAGATAGTGATGAAGATGGGAATGAAACAGGCGATGCACCAATTATTGAACGAGATCTAGAAAACTTATAATAAGAAGAAACAAATCATGTAATAATGTCGAAGGCCATCTCTAATTAGGTGATAATTTTGAAGGCCATCCCTAACATTGGTAAGGGACCTATAATTGATATTTCTAATTGTTTTTGTGTTTCAAAGCCTAGAGAATTAATTGATTAGATAAACGTTTTGGATGGATATTTGAGTATGAGGAAATTGTAGATCGTGAAAGGGTTAGGTCTGCAAAACCAAATTGAAAGACATGCTCCTATTTGGTGGAAAGAAGTACAATTAGAAAGAAATAGGGGAGGAAAAGAAAGGGTTAGGTCTGCAAAACCAAATTGAAAGACATGCTACTATTTGGTGGAAAGAAGTACAATTAGAAAGAAATAGGGGAGGAAAAGAAAAGATAACAAAGTGGGATAGTATGGTTGTAAAGTTGAAGAAAATAGTTATTCTTGTTGATTATTAGTTGGAATTGTTAAAAAGACTATAGAATTTGAGGCAAAAGGATAGGATAGTAAAAGAATACACTGACGAATTTTACAAGATGATCATTAGGAATGAACATAGTGAAACAAACAAAGAAAAGGTTGTAAGATATATCTTTAGATCGAAAGGAAGTATTTAGGAAAAATTGAGTTTGGCAAAGTTGACAACTATAGAGGAAACATATCAATTTGCAATCAAGGTGGAAGAGAAGTTGAGTAAAAGATTTAAGACTAGACTAAATCAACAGAGAAGAAGAGAAGGAAGATTCTAGAGAGAAAGATCACAATGTAGGGACAAAAAACCATATTTGGAAGCAAGGAGGACTGATAATACATGTTGCAATGATAGTAGTACCTGTTGTAATGGAGGAGGGAGTTGTAGTAGATACCACAAATATAGGGATTATGAAAATTCTTACTGCAACAGTAGGGAAAACAATAATTCTACTTGCAATGATAGAGGAGATGGACAAAAGGGGGAGAGGGAGATATAACAAGAATGATGGAAGATTTTTGAGAGGTACATGTTTCAAGTGTGGAGGAGGATGTGGAGCCTTTGAATGTTATCAAGGTCCATTAAACACTAATAAGAGGAAAAAAGATACCACAAGAATTCCATATGTAGACGAAAAGTCCAAGAGATCACCAAATTTAGAGAATAAACTAGAAATTAGAGAACCAATTTTCATGAAGAGAGCTTCGTTGAAGTGTGATAGCAAAGAAGCAATACAAAGGAAGAACTTGTTCAGTTCTAAATGCAAAATGGGAGTTAAGGGTTGCGAAGTTGTTATTGACAGTGGTATTATGGCTTACCTATTATTTGAAGAGATGGTTGACAAACTGAAGTTGAAAAGATTAAAACATCCAATTTCAATAAAAAAAGAACAAAAGGTGATGGTCTATGAACAATGTTTGGTGAAAGTTAAGATATGAGCATATCATGATGACGTCTTGTGTAATGTCAATGGATGTATCATGTATGTCATATGTTGTTGAGGAGACCATGACAATTTTATAGGAGTGTAACATATAATGGGAGAGTAAATACTTATACCATAACAAAGGATGATAGAAGACATAGGTTGATTCCATGGAAAGAGATGATCAAATTCAGAGTAGTGGTATAAATTGTTTGGTAGATGGGAGAAGATTCTTAGATGGTTTGGGAGATAATAATGCATATTTTGCATTGAAAGCGCCACAAGTGTGAATAAACCATAAACAAGAGTAAATATCAAAATTGTTGAGAGAGTACAGGATGTTGCATTAGAAAAAATGTCAGATGGATGTTACGTGTAAGGATTATAAGTCACTATAGAAACCTAATTCAAGGAGCAAGTTTTCCAAATAAAGCACTACATAGGATAACATTAGTAGAGAATGTAGAATTGAATTAGCAAGTCTAGGCACTGTTGAGAAAATTGTTAATTAGAGAAAGTTTGAGCCCATATGCAATATTCATATACTAGCACCCAAGAAGGATGTTGAGTGGAGAATTAGTACTAATTTCAGAGCAATCAAAAGATCATTGTAAGATACACATACCCATTACCAATGATGGATGATATAATGGATTGTTTGAGTGGAGTGGAGTAGTTTATAAAGATTGATTTGAAGAGAAGTTATAATTAGATTAGAATAAAGGAAGGAGATGAATGGAAGACAAAATTTGAGACTAATGAGAGATTGTATGAGTGGTTGGTCATGCCTTTTGGGTTAATTAATGTGCCAAGTACATTCATGAAGCTAATGAATGAGGCTTGAAGATTTTTTTGGTAAGTATATGATTGCTTATGTAGATGATATTTAAATTTTTAGTAAGACCAAGGAAGAATAACTAGACCATATCATGATAGTATTACAAAGATTACTATATCCTTCAAATCATTCTTGAAAGATTTGATACTCAAGGGGAAAAGTGGTTGGTTCCTTACTATCCATCTTTGTGTTGAGGAAAGAGAGTTGTGTTCGCCTTTGCCCAATAATACTCCATTCTCTATCAAAATCCTCTGACCTGTTAGGGTCATATTGGATGCAAAGCATTTCTCTAATTAGGCCTGGGATAATAATAACTTTCGATCCTTCCCCATGAATAATTCCATCTCGAGCGTCAAAATGGGCGTGCATTGCTTCAATTAGCTCAAGGCATGGGTGTACATGAGGGACCATATATTGAACTAGCCCACAGTGCCAAAGCCGAGCACAAGGGCTTTCAATGACATGAAATCTGTCAACATGATACCCACAATGCCTACACCCATTTGTGAGGAACACAAAATTTATCACAGAGTCTCTCTATTACGATAATAGATATTAGATAGTTTCTAATTTACTCTCTTCCGTCTTTTTCTAATGGTCACTCCTGTTTGTAATGTTTCCATAAACTCCTTCTGTTCGTTATGGAAACTTTCTCTTTCTCTCTACAGGATGTTTCTATTTACTCTCTCCCATTCGTTATAGAAACATTCTCTTGTACCCTTGTATATATAGATCATTCTTGATCTCTGTTTAATAACACATTCATTATTTAACCATAACATGGTATCAGAGCAAATTCTTGGCCTCTTCGAAAATTTTTAATTTCTTTTTGAAATTACTGTTCAAGATTTTCGAAGCTTTTTACCCGAGTGTGTTCAAAATTTGCATCTTGTTTTTTCCTCACAAACCCGACTATTTTTTGCTATTTTTCAAAATCAATTTCTGCAATTTCTTGATTCTTTTCCAGCGGCTAGGGTTTCATTCAAAACTCTCAGATTTTGTGCCGTCTTGGAAATCTACTTGCAGATTTTTGGTGGGTTTTTCAAGAACTCAACTGGGTCAGTCTTGCTTTTTCTAGGTGCATCGTTTTCCGTGCCTCATTTTTTGAGCCAGCGGATTTAGAATCTGACAACAGATTCTATCTGGGTTTTTTGTGCTCTTCTCTGGGTGTCTTTTCAATTTTCTGGGTCTTCTGTCAATTTGCCTCGAACTTTGTGCCATCTTTGTTTTTTCACGCTTTTTCATTGAAAAAACGTGCAATGGCATCTCTCACCTGTCTTATGCTAGAAGGCAGTCAGCGTTTCAACGACAAGAACTACAACACCTGGAAGCAACGCACGTTGACGATTTTCGAGTACCGTCGCCTTGAGGCGCTTGTTCAGGGTACCTAGAGTCGTCCTACCATTGTCGATGCGACTCAAGTCCAGTTTACTTCTGATCAGCTGAAGCAGGGTGGATCCCAGCCACAGGCTAACATTGCAGAACCTGCAGACCTCTCTGATCAACCCGAGGCTGCCTTTTACGCTTTTTGAGGACATGCAAATTTTCGTTTTTTGAAGATAGATTGACCATTAAGGGAGGGTATTACGATAATAGATATTAGATAGTTTCTAATTTACTCTCTCTTCCGTCTTTTTCTAATGGTCACTCCTATTTGTAATGTTTCCATAAACTCCTGTTCGTTATGGAAACTTTCTCTTTCTCTCTACAGGATGTTTCTATTTCCTCTCTCCTGTTCGTTATTGAAACATTCTCTTGTACACTTGTATATATAGATAATTCTTGATCTCTGTTTAATAACACATTCATTATTTTACCATAACACTCTCAACATGATAACCTCATGGAGTCACTCAACATGATGTCATGTGCACTCCCATGTGTGGAAAGAAAACATGTGCACAAGTGCTCATCACAGAGTCAGTCAACATGATGTCGTCACAGAGTCTCTCAGCATGACGTCCACCATGGTTACTCCCATGTGTGGAAAGCACAACAAGGGTTTCACCTCATATTTCTCCGTCTGAGAGAAATATACATTACAAGGGATTTCACCTCATATTTCTCTGTCTTAGAGAAATATACATTACAGGATCATTGATGCGGAGACTCCCTCTCAGTGGGAATCACAGATTCTGAGACTCTCTCATCAAGAATCACTGATGCTGAGACTCCCTCTCAGCAAGGATCACAAAGGCACCATAAAGATTTATGCTGGAGCCATCGTTTCCAGCCTTCTCAGGCTGCCCTCCATTGTTAGTTGCAAACATTTTCTTGAAGCAACAACCTTGCAATCTTTTCACAATGTAAAGAGAGTTTTGACCCAGTTGTTGTTCCAAATATCACTCCAATATCAACAGGTGTTCCAATTGCTTCTTCAGATTGATGAAGCTTAAATCATCTGACCATCCTCTAGTCGATAGGAAGCTCATAATGTTAGACTCTTTACACGGCAATTGGTCTCGTGTTTAATGCAGAGCATAGAATATGAATGGCCAACGGATTCCAATGGCCAAGTATTATCAGGATGCTCCCATTCTGTGCATTTCCGTACCACATGATATCTCCACGCTCTTGTTAACATGCCATCATCACACTTGCAATTGATTATTATTTTCTCAATATTTTCTCCTTATGACAATATATGAAATGACATGATTGATGTTATTTGGTGAGCCGATTCCCCCTTCAGTTCCCAGCAAATAACGTTACTCCTCCATTTCTTTATTAATCGCAACCTCTTTTGAAATGGGCTGTTGACTATAATATATAACGTGATGTACTCAATTATTTCTCACAACAACTTTAATTGGATAGAAACAATATAAATCATGATATATTCAAATATTTCCTGCTTGCACTGAAGGCCAAATTAATAAACTGAGAGAGCTTATATCCTTTAAACTTCCCTCGACTTATTACAACAAATTATATTATATTCGCCACAACCAAATATTGCAATCATAGCTATTTTATAATTTGGAAATGAACAAAACTGTTAATGAATTCTTGTCCTCAAAATTCTGTCTGCTCGAAGCAATCCAAAAGCTGTACATAGCATTCTCAAAAATGAATCCGATTCCTTTGAATGATCGCCGATGCTTCTATACATATCCTGCCACACACCCATCGTCTGAATTTGTAGTCACTTCTTTTAACTTCGTGCACCCTCCAATAGGGCATAAAAACCTCCAACACGAACAAAAATATCAAAGAAGGTAGAGATGACATTAATCCGCAATCCCAAAGCATAAAACTCCACAGTTTCTCTCTTAAACCAGGCTCCGATACCATGTTAATGTTTATACCAGGAATAAAGATAATCAACAAAAGATAAAAATAAGGAACAATAATACACAACATTTATCCTGGGAAAACCCTCCAACTTGAGAGAGAAAAACCCAGCCACACAGAAAATCACTTATATTATGCAAATACAGAAGTCTGTATTACAATTTGGCCAAACACACCACCATTCAATCTGATCACCGTACAAAGTCCTCCTTGACATTTTTATTCTCAACTTGACCCTTCATGTCAGGTCAACTGAAGAGTCCTTCAGGATCTCCAAAAGATGCCAATACAAAGAGGCAACAGTTACAAAATAGAAGATGAAACAAATAGACAACTTTACGAGGCGAATCAACAACGATGAGTAATTAAAGAAAGAAACCTCCCGACGCTATAACATCAACACTATTTACAAGGCTTGACGAGACTGGGCATTTAATGAAAGTGCTTGAGGTGGATCCCATTAACTGGGATCTCAAGTGGGTTACCTTCGAGGTCCTCCAGCTTGGAAGCATTGCTTTCTTTGCATTTGGTAATACATAAAGGTCTCTCCCATAGTGCATCGAATTTGGCATGCTGACTTGTCTTGGCTGCTTGCTCATTTTACTTCAATTTTAGGTCATTTTCTTTGAAAATAGGATTAGAAGACTTCTTGTCAAACCAATGTTTGACTAGAGCATTGGAAGCCTTCTCACGGGGTCTCGTGGACACTGAGGAATTCAACTAGCCGCACGTTCACGACTCTGCTTTCTTCAACTTCAAGAGATTCAAGGAGCTGTAGAGTTGGGATCTCCATAGAAATTGGTAGCACTACCTTTTTACCATACACTAGCTCATAGGGAGAAGTCTTCAAGGCTTGCTTTAGCATAATACGATCAACCCATAGAGCTATTTGCAAATGCTTATGCCACTCGCTTTGATGTTGGTAACCCAATCTTTTGATAATTTTGATCAAATTCTTGTTGGTTGATTGTTCTAGACCATTTCCTTGTGGATAATAATTGGAGGAGGTTTTCAGAAAAATACCATTTTTGAGTGCAAATTTAGACATTTTTGATCTGACGAAGGCTCTTGCATTATCGGAGAATGATTTTTGGTGGCCTGAACTTGAATACTAGCTCTTCAATAAAATTGACAATTTCACTTTCAGTGGCATTTTTCAAAGACTGCTGCTATCCAATGAGTGAAATAATCAGTGGCAATTAAAATCCACTTATGCCGTGCACTAGAAGATGGTTTAATCATTCTGATGAAGTCTAAGCCCTATTGGGTGAAAGGCTCATCAACTACTATCGGATTCAAAGGTATAGCTGAATTCTTTTGCTTTCCAACAAAGAATTGGCACTTTGTACATCTCTTAACCATGTGGTAGCAATCTGCAAATAAAGTGGGCAACAAATATCTAGCACGCATGATTTTAAGTGCAATGATTTTTGCTGAGAAATGCCCACTGACTAGTCCATTATGCATTTCTTCTAGAATTTTTTGCTCCTTGAAATTGTTGACACAACAAAGGAGGACTCCATCAAAATTTCTTTTGAATAACATTCCTTCGATTAGGATACATCCAACCCCTTGTAGCCTATAATAGCTTTTCTTAAAATTGGGAAGATGGGGCGGATATTTACCTATCTACATGGAGCTGATTTAGTCAGTCACCCAATCTTTTTTTTTCCACTTCTTGATTTATTAGGATCAACTCTTCTCCCTCTTCATTCCTTTTGGCTAGGTGTTCACAAAGTCCTTTGCTACAAGTGACCTTATTGGGCTTTACTTCTACACCATATTGCAGGATCTTTGTGATCCAATTAGCTCTTTTATGTTTGATTAACCTTCCATGATGTATTCTTACACACTGGGGTGTGTGGCACATTAAAACTTTGTCCCCAACTATTAGATGTCTGAACTTCTTCATTCCCTTGACAATAGCAAAGGCTTGCTTTTCAACAAAGTTGTACTTTGTTATACAATCCTTGAGAGTCCTTGGATGGAAAGCAATGGGGTGTTCCCCTTTCTGCTCTTGATCCTTTTGAGTCAGCACAACTACAATGCTATGCTTGCAAACCATACACATACATGATAAAATCTTTTGAGAAATCAAGCTTAACGGACATTGGTGCGGAGGCTATGGCACTTTTTATCTTTTCAAAAGCCTTTTCCTTCTGATGTCCTTTTGAAGACTTGCTCTTTTTGTAGCATCATAGTGATTGGTCTTACCAACCTAGCAAAATCTGAGATAAAATTGCTGACAAAATTCATCTTTCCTAGAAAAGACTGAACTCCCTTCTTGTTCACTAGTAACAGTAGCTACATGATGGTTTTTACCCGTTCAGGGTCAATTGAAATTCCTTCCTTCGAGACAACATGTTTGAGGAGCTTTCCTTGAGGAACTCCAAACACAAATTTCTTAGGATTAAGAGATCCCAAACTCTTAGCATCTTTGAAACACTTTCTCAAGGTGATTAGAATGATCTACCTTCTTTTTTGAAAACACTGTTAGATCATCCAGATATATTAAGACGATCACATTTATTAGATCTTTGAAAGCAATATCCATTGCTCTTTGGAAGGTAGCCCCAACATTAGAAAGACCAAAAGGCATCTTGGGATACGCGAAGGTTTCCCACTTAGTTGTGTATGTCGTCTTGTGTTGGTCTTCCTCTGCCATCTAAACTTGGTTGTACCCGGAGAAGCCATCTAGCAGAGAAAACATTTTGGACCTCGCAACTGTTTGTAGAATTTGCTCCATGGATGGCAATGGGTAATGGTCTTTCAAAGAAGCCTTATTCAAGTCACAAAAATCCACACATAAGCGGATGTCCCTGTTTTTCTTCTAGATCAACACTAGATTAGATACCCATGTTCTATGCTTAATTGAATATATGATCTTGGAATCAATCAACTTCTTTAACTCCTGCACCATTAGAGATTTGATTTTCGAGTTCACTGGCCTTTGTTTTTCTCTAATGGGCTTAGCTCCTTCAATCAATTCAATGGTATGCTCAATAATATTTCAATCATAGCCTCTTAGATCATCATAGGTCCATGCTATGACTCCTTTATATTTATCACAAAAGGATATTAGTCTCTTTTTGTCTTCAAGGGATGTTCCTTTGCCAACTTTCAACTTTTTGCCATTTCCTACGTCCAAATCTTCATAATCTCCTTTATTAGCTACAATCTTCCATTTGTCATTTCTTGCATCATCACAATCAAAGAGATTTTCTAAGGTTATCAAACCCTTAGGTAGCTTGTTCCTTTTCAATTGGATAATTTGGTCTAAAAAGGCTTCTTTTATTTTGGGCTGTAATTTTTCAGCAAACTCCCTGACTTGCTGGATGAACATAGCGATACGATCATCGCTTTCAAGGACTTGCTAGTTCTTATCGTTGTCTGGGATGGTTGGCCTCACAACTACCAGAACTAAGTGCTTATTAACAAGTAAATTTGATACTGGCTCAAGCAGGGACCCACTTGTGGCGAAAGTGTCAACTTTTATGTTTTCTTTTCTTGTGATGGCTTGAATATTAAAAGCGTCAAAGCTTTCAATCAGATCCCAAACTCTGTGATGATAGGCTCTCATTTGGGGATTCTTGGCGGCTGAAGTATTCCACACTTGTTTCATGACCAACTCTAAATCTCTGAACACTTTCAGTTGCTTTATTCCCATCCGCTTTGCTAGACTAGTCCTCAAACCAGTCCTTCATTTTCCGCTTCATTATTGCTACAACTGAATTGAAAGCGAAAAGCTGTCTTCACCTCTTCTCCTAATGAGGAAATTTGGCAAACTCTGGCTCCTGAACCGGTTTCGCATCTTGCTCCATCAAAGTACATTGTCCATAATTATGATGTTTGGACATTACAGTCTTATTTTGTATCTTTTTTCTTCTCAGTAACTTTTGGGATTGGCTGGTCTTTATTATAAATTACATAAGTGCTTAGATCGGTAGCATGATAGTTCCCGAAAGGATCACTTCCTATGAATTGATTTAGAAGAACTTCTGCAATTTTGTTCCCCGTTATTTCTTCCTTAGTTCTGTTCCCCGTTACTTTTTTCTCCAACATTTCAACACAATACATTTGGTCTTTTGAAATGGAAGTATGGATGGGTGCAAATTTATTTACAGTTTCATCCGCCACATGTGGAGAATGCATGGCTTCAAACAATACTTTAACCTTTGACCCATGTTTAGTTCTTAAGTTCAGGTGTGACCAATCAAGGGATATATAACCTCCTATTTTTGTAGTGAAATCTCTTGACAAGCAAAGGCCAAAGGCTGGACGAATGTTAATAACAACAATTTTCATGGGGCATAGTGATATTCAGACAAGAAAATAGAGTCATAAGGAGATCTCTTATCAAACCTATGGACTAAACTCTTTTTTCATCTAATTGCATAATCTCTCTATCTAAAGGTTCATATTCTATCTTAAGGGCTTCTGCTATTTGCTTAGGCATGACAATACTACTTGCCCTAGAATCTATCATTGAATTATGCAACAACTTATCCCTTACTATAAAGGTCAAGAAGAAAGGCATGGGTTTGGACTTACTCGTTCCCTCTTTTTGATCACCATTTGAATTGATTAGCACTGTTGGTTGTTGAACATGTGACATCATCCCTTTCGTTTGTGCTTGTTCTGCAACTTCAACTCTTGCTTGCTTGTCGCGCCCTTCCATTGCCTCCTTCAATAGTTGGTTCTGCTTTGGAATGGCCAAAATATCCCACAGAGATATTTGTGGGGGCTTTCTTCAATCGCTCTACGACATTTACCGATGCTGTGGGCGAAACCTTGAGATCTTTGGGTTTGTATGAGTTGAAATCTCAAAGGTTGTATAGGAACATTTGGGACAAAAGGTTTCTTAGCAGCGACCTTGGGTTGCTAGACTTGAGGAACTTATTCCCCAGGCGCCTTTGAAGTTGATGCTTCATTGGTAAACATGACGTATCATCCGCCATCCAAGAGAATAGGGCATGATCATGGGCGATCTCTGATTCTTGTTCTAAGGACATCCCCTGCATCTGAGCAATCAACAGGGAGTTTTCCATCTTCAACGAAGAATAGGTGTAAACAACGACATTTGGGGATATTCCTTGACTTCTTTATTCCACCACCTTTTATTGTAAATTATCCCTTGGGCAATTTCTAGGCATATGTGCATCATTGCAGGGGAAGCACCATGTGTTAAGATCTTTGTTGTCGGGCAAACGGGTAGCTAATTAGTTGGTCCATCCGAAGGAGTTACACGGGTGCGACGGTTCGCCTCGCATCCCTTCGGACACTATATATATGTCTTTCTATCTCTTCAGTTGATAGGTTGGTTGGACAAAGGAATACTATGGTACTGAATGTCAATGAATATATGAATATATAATGTTGTTACATTCTTTCGGTTGAGTACTTTACTTGTATGTATCTGTTCAATTCAGTTTACCCTTGAGGGCAAACAATCTTTTGCAAAGTTGTTCTAGGTAGCTACCAATTCTTTATTTGGGTTATTAGAGATGGCTTGAAGGGGAAAAGGAACAATGACTAGTTGATTGGAAGGTTGTGCTTGAGCATTAGCCTTATTCACCCCTTGATATTGATTTTGTTGATAATGTGGCCTCCCATTCTGGTAGTTCTGAAAATTGGATCGCTGAGGCATAGCTTGCTGTCGCTTGGTATTAATCAGCTTATTTGAGAAAGTCCTTTAGTAGATTCTTCATGTCATTCATCTTTGCTACTAGAGAATGCAACTGTGAAACTTTGGGTATTAGGAAACACATACATAGATTGAGCAGGTGCAGAAGTTCCTTGTGAAGCCTCGCTCTGTACTTGAGCGGAGATCTCTGGAAAAACCAACATAAGTGGCATGGGTGGAAGCTTCCTAGCATCAATTAGGTTATTTTCTTCTCTTACCGTCGGATCATAAGCAACTGGCAACGTGGTACCTCCAAGCGATTCAATAGCGAGGGCTATGTCCAAGTTGAATGCTTTTAGATAAAAAACAAAAGCCATAGCTACTGGAGGGTGAGTGTCAACAAGAATTCTTTGCCAGGTTCTTTGAAATTGGGTATTGAAGTCTGTAACTACTTCTTGAGGAGCTCTTTTGATAGTAATCAGTTATTGAAGCAAAGATGAGCTATCACCCTTTTCGGAAAAAAACGGTCAAAGAACAAATCTTCAAGATGGTCCCATGTGGCTATAGTATTTGGCAGTAAAGATCTATACCAATTCTGGGCTTTCCCTTTGAAGGAGGCTACTAGCAACCTAAGGGCTACATTTTGCTCTATTATATGATGTATAGTGCATGTATCTGCTGCATCCATCAAATGCTCTACTGGGGTTTTTTCATCTTCCCCAGTGAACTTGGGTAATGCCTTTAAGGCATTATTGTGGATTGCGTCCCAATTTACATCGATAGTTGGTGGAATGAGGGGACTTCCATTGTCCCAAGCTACAAAGTTACGTTGGGCCATAACTACGGGAGGAGGTGGTGGGGGTCTTGGTGCACTTGATGTGGATGCTCTTGACCAAGTCACTGATACTAAAGGAGGAAGCAGTAATCCTAGGTATCGGGCAATTTGCGATCTGGTAATTGGTCGTATGGCTCATACACCCGCTTCTTATTTAGAAATTAAGAGTCCCACCTGGCGTGCCGGAAAAAGGAATTGTTGATCCAGGTTTTTAGACTAAGGTAACAACCCTTATGGGAAGTCTAGTGACTAGGGGACATTAAGCGTGGCACTAAACAACCTCTGGGATTGAGAAGTCGACTCTTCATAAACACGTAGCGCACATGTAAAGTATCAAGAAATATGCATAGATACACATAAATACACATAAATACACGTTAGACATGTAAGGCATGAAGCAATACACATAAAAACACAAAGCTTACATGAGGAATGTTCTCATGGGGTAAACATGCTGAAGTCCAACAATCGTGAAGCAAACACAAGGCATACATGTGAAGGGCACGCATAAAATACACACGGAGTTAGCATTCTTATATTAGATACGAAGTAAGTAAAGTCACATACATGTAGAAATGCAATCATGGCCTACTTGATTTTATTTCTGACCTACTTCAGAAGAGGGCCGAATGATTAACCCTAATTGGTGTTTAAAGTAGGTTTAACCTATAGGTTGGCAGGATTATTGATTTGATTCCAATCATAATGTCCCCTATTAGGACTTAACTCTAAGTTGCCCTAGAATTTCCAAATAAGGAATAGATTATATTTAAGAATGTAGATTGTCAATTTATATCTAGAATTAGAGCCTGCAACTAGGTTAGTTATTTTTATGAAAGATGAACAAATGTATGTAATTCCACGATGTTATAAAAATAATCCTAAACACCACTTTACTTAATATAATATACAAGTAGGATTCTCTTAAGATGTTCCCCGGTAACCTATCTGTATTTATGAAGTGCTCTGGGGGATTACACAAGGTGCCTTGAGCTTGTCCATCAAGCCTAGGAGCATGGAATGACACTTGCCATTCGGCCTCCCAGTCTCCCTCGGGTCACCACTACTTGAATGGACCTTATGCTACTTGCATTCCTTACATGTACCCTATCCCCCCTCCATAATGGGATGGTTTAATGGTTGGAGGTCTTAAAGGAATCTTTATCATCATTATATGTGCTTACTATATTAGTAATTATGCATATATTAGAGGCAAGGGAATATCTGCATTTATCAAATGCAGACATAACAAATTAACCAATTCATCATGTCACGACTCATATTTCATACCATAGTATTTGACCAATAAATAACTGCTGTTTTCTATATTAATTTCTGAGTTTTGGTAATCTTCAATCAGATCCAATGCTCCCCCTCCTTAATTGATTCCTGCCTAATGATTAAATATTTTCCACAGACCCCTTCGTGAGAGGTGGAATCTCTTGAAAGAGATAGCCTTCTGAATGGACACAACCCTTTGTTGATTAATGTAAACAATTCATACAAATTGCAGCTTTTGGTATCTTTGATCCTTGGCTTAGTTTGATTATTACTAATTGCTGTCATAGTTGCTGCAAAAAGGATGTCTTGCATACTTTGTTTAATCAAAGTCTCGATTACTAATCACTGTATTAGTCACTGTATGTCTTCAATGCTTTGACCAGAATATGAATTGGTTGTTAATCATATAACTGATGGTTTGCACTAGCGATTGCCATGTTAATCGTGTGATCATTGATTACTATTTTGTCTTTCTCTTTTAGAATATAACCGATTGTTTCCATCAGACATAGATGTTATTAAATAGATCGCCATATTACTGTAGTTGACTTGATTATTATGTAATCAGACTCTTGATTGGTTTGTTTATTACCTTTTGTTGTTACTCAAAAGTGGTTTGGCCCATAAATATGAGTAGACAAGAAAATTGTATTGGTGAGTGAGAACTATTTTTGGTTGCAAATATACAAGATGTGAGGAAATTTGTTCAAAGTTGCTCAAGTTGTACAGGGTAGTAGGCAAAATGTTGGATTGG
Source organism: Thuja plicata (assembly GCA_018584345.1). Classification (NCBI taxonomy): domain Eukaryota; kingdom Viridiplantae; phylum Streptophyta; class Pinopsida; order Cupressales; family Cupressaceae; genus Thuja; species Thuja plicata. The sequence goes on along the minus strand of MU223519.1, from coordinate 2,770,923 downwards.
GAAGAAATAATTATGGATTTTGTATTAGGACCACTAAGAATGTGGAGAGGGTGTAATTCAATAGTTGTAGTTGTGGATAAGCTTTATAAGATTACATTTCATTTCATGTAAGAAGAGCAATGACATGGTACATATAATTGACTTATTTTTCAATGAATTTATGAGGTTGTGTGGTTTGCCAAATAGTATACTGTCAGACAGGGACACAAAATTTGGTGGATGCTTTTGGAAGACATTGCGGAAGAATATGAAGATAGATCTGAAGTTCAATTCAGCATATCACCCACACTAGGGCACTCCTCTATTTTGGTATGACCTAATGGATGGGATGACTTGAATTATTGGTATGGATTTGAATGGAATATTGTCAATAATATAGGACTCACGGAAGGAATACATTGGAATACAGCGAAGAAGGTTCTCAAATATATCAGGTACATTAATCATTGGTAGTATTTCTAAAAATAAAGATTTTACGTTGAATGGATGCAGTTGGACAGGTTTGAAGGATGCGAAGCAATTAATTTAGGGATGAATGTGGTGTGATTTGTTGGATTACTATAAAGCAGTCTGCAGTAACATTCATTTGAGTAGCTTCTGGTTTTGATTGTGTAAAAAAATAATTTTGCGTCAACTTTTCGTATCAGACTCCGTGATCCATGATCAGGATGTAAGAAAAACATAGATGGATCACGGAGTGTGATCTGAAACGTTGATGCTAAATTTTGTTTTTACACAATCAAAACCAGAAGCTACTCAAACGAATTTTAATGGATCGTGGATATCTGATAACACTGCAGTAACATTGTCGCCCTCTGATGCAAACTACAGAGCTGCCATGAATGCAAAATATGAAGTAGTACGACTTCGTTGTACATTGTAAGACAATCATTTTGGCAAACTTATCAAGCAGTCTTACAGTATAAAATCAGAATACTATCAAATTGACAAATAACACAGTTTACCATGCACATACCATAGTAACAAGAATTTTTTTTCTTAGTAATTTGGCAAACCAAAAGATATAGATTTTTTCAAATAGTTTGGAAAAAGTTACTTAGCTTAAGGAAAAAATTGCTGCAGTAATGAGAAAAAAGACCCAAAGATCCTAAACATATATCAAAAATTGCTTTGACAAAGTAATTGCAAAATAACATGATTTTTTCAGCAGAAAACTGTTATCAGAGTCAAGTAGCGATAATTATGATTAAAAAATTAATTCTGCATCTATTTCATATGCAAAGCATATGGATGTTCATCAGCACTGTATCAATGAACTTGTATAAAATAGAAGTTCCAAATTTTGATTGTTAGAACTCCCTTGAATCCCCTCTTATGTAGCAACACTGTTGGAATTGTCTCTCAGACTGTTTGATAACTCTTTGCTTGCAATATGGAAGTTTACCATCACTGTATCGGAAAACAGATCCAAAATATAAATTTAGAACTGCTGATAGATAGAACTTCCTTGAATTCCTTCTTTTAGCAACAGTATCAGAATAGTTTCTCAGTCTCTTTAGTAGCTTTGCTTTCCATATCCAGAAAACCTGTTGTATATGAGAATCTTTTTTTTTAGATATTCAATCTGCCATTTGCACTTGTTTCTTTGATTTATGCATTTTATAATGTATTTTAAAATTAAACTGGTTAGATTGAATGTAGATGCCTTTTGCTTAATTTTGTAGGTCACTGTGGACTTCAGCTCATCTCATGACAGGAAGCCTCATACTGATCCCACAATTGAAGGATCTATTGAGGAGGTTAGTCAATTTTCTAGTAGACTTACGATTATAATCTGTAAATATTTGAATTTTTGTTTATGACTGTTTTCCTCTCACATCCATATATTCTTTTCAGGTCATAATGCCAGAAAATGAAAATGCAGAAATTAGAAATATAATTGTAACAAAATGAATGGGTTAATTAGTAATATAATTTTAACAAAAATGAATGGGTTATCATTTTTTTTGAAATTTATACTTTTAGTTGGTAAAAGTGGATGATGTGCATTTTCAACATATGCTCAAAAAGGCATCAAGTTGGTTTGTAAATGTAAGCTGTCAAGTTCACAGCTGACTGCTTTATATAAGGGTAGGAAAAATTGGTATATATATTGTCTTGCAACGTGAATGAATATTTTTCTAGCATAACGAAAGATTCTCACTGCCTGCTTTTGCTATGTATATTCTGCAGGTGTGGAAGCAACGGCTTTCTTCAAATCCATCATTATACAATGCTTTAAAGTTTAGGGTATGTGAAATAGCTGCTAACTTGAATATTGTTTCATATATTCTCTGTTGTTTAATTACTTTTTCTTTTCTGATACAAACAAAAATAGAGCTACTGTCCTTCAAAATATATTTATAGTAACAATAATGTTTGTGGCAGCTTGCCTTCTGCCTTGGGAAAAAAGAAAAACCATCATAACACCAGACCACTTACAGATTCAGGTTGCTTGACATGAAACACACCATTAAAACCCAAGATATAAAATTCGACAAATGTAAACTACAATGTGCATTTTTGTCGCCAATTTTTGATGAGAAGACAACACCCAGCATCACAATCTTCAAACATCGAGTTCTTGTAAATAAAGAACTTCAGGTGCTTAAATGAACTTCAAGAGATATGCTGAAACAAAGAAGTGGGTTGCAAATGTTGAACATTTAGTATCTTTCATCTAACCATCGTTACCTAAATAAGGATGGACAATCTAGCGTCAATCAGGTGCTATCTTGGGAGTATTCTCATTTGCAAAAGACTTCATCATGGTTGTCTTGGATCTACTCTCCCAAATGTTGAAGTTGCTTCCTTTATCCTCCAAGGCACCATGAGTGATCTTTAATCAGGTTGGGCATTTAAATGAGCAGTTCACTAACACAGATTTAATGTTTTCTTATGCATTGATCATATGGTCTATGCTACTAACATCAGAACACATAAGGCTGCCAATTGATTTTTGCTACAACTCCATAGCTGCCATCTATAAAATTCATACAATGTAAGAACCCCAACAGGTTCTAACTTCACCTCTGCAATATCCCTTGCTATTCCTGGTGCGAATTTGAATCTCAAGGAATTTTGTCAAACACTTGTCTTGCAGAGTCTTTACTTCTTGTTCTTTGTTTCAGTTTGTTTTGTTTTGTTTTGTTGATTGCCAATGATGTCCAAATGCTTGAAAAATAATGTAAATAAGCTCAACCAACAATAGGGATGCACTGTAAAACTTCTCTTTTGGAATTCCAATGGCTTATGAAGATTGAAAGTGATTGCAATTGATTCCTACAGCCAATTAGCATTTCTACAAACACTTGGCATGCATACTAGTGATTCAATATAAACTGAAATGAATAAACTACAGCAAGGCATTTCATCAAACAGTTATTGTGCAACCTTGCAACTCCTTATTCCAATTCCAAACTATTTAAATGAATCAATTTGCAATTTATGGTGACTTTAAACTATCAAGCAAATAATATAGAAACCTGGTAAGCACGGGCTGTGTTATTTCTTCAACATTCATAGAATTGTCTTGACTCTTCATACAAATAACAATCCCTTCCAATGCACACAGCTGAAGATATTAGAAGCCCCAAATGCAAAACAAATTCCCTTTATTGCTCACGTCACTTCCTAAAACCCACGTGGAAACAATAAATAACCCGCGGCTGGTATATTTCAGGTACGACTGCTAATTGGAATGCTAATCTCAGCCACTATGAGCCACGTCTCCTGATGCTGGGTATTTATAAAAAAAATCCTGTGCTAAGCCTTTTTAAAAATGTACAATACTTCTCCAAATTCAATGCACATTGATGGCTCTGAATGAACCATCCACTGGCACAATTCACTGATGTCAATTTGCCAATTCAAAGTGCAAAAACTTTGGTAGAATTCTCAATTTTACAAGATCAAAACTTGAAACCCTTGTTCCAAATTTCTCTTCACCCAAACACGATAAACAAATGCATCCTAAATGATTCAAATTCTTAGCATTGGCTTTTATATTTCCCAAAGGAAAATCGAACTTGAAGCTTCACCAATACACTCCACATTACATGAAAAATATATTAGGTTTTGAAGAAATGGCTTGGTAACATTTGAAATATAATAATTAATTATATTTCCTCCATAACTAGGAGCCAAATATGAGACTTATGAAATAATCATTTAATATGATTGCTCTTGATGTCACACATTGACTTAGGAAAAAATAATAAATAGGACCCCATTTTGAAATATTCCTTTAATGCAGATTTTAAGTCAATTGGCCGCACATAACTTTAGAATATATTTTATAATAACTTTATCATTAATTAAACAACTTAATTAATTATAAGTAATATCCATGAACTCAATATAAATCCTCCCATTTGACTAACTATCAACTAAGTCAACCACTGTGCAAACAATGAATTCAGGTGCCCTACCAACTATAGCAACTCCCTGAAACTGACTTACTATAAATAATAAGTCCTTGAAAATGAGCTATGTTGACGCCAACCAATCTCCATACTGCCATCAAATTGTTTAGGTGCCCTGCTAAAAATAGTAACTCTGACTCTCCCGAAATAGTAACTTACTATAAATAGTAAGTGTGCCGATCTGACTCAAACGAAGAGCAAGCTTGAACATCCCTGACCTCTGGAGTGGGAAAATAGCCTCTAGCATTGCCAACTAAGACCCTCTATCCATCTAATTAGTCTACGAAGGTCAAATAATAGACTAATCCCACAAACTCTGATACTCACAAAAAATGGGGACATTATAGTCCGCCCTCCCTAAGATTGCTTGTCCCCAAGCATTCACGACTGCAAAGAAACTCCACTGAATTGGAAATCCAAAGGAAGACAGAGAAATGTCCCACACTCAAACACAACTGCAACATCAACATAACAACGATTGCACAAAAATGAACAACAACCCATCCGTCCAATCTCTGCACATTGAACTTGTACATCTAAAACAAATCATGTACATGAGGACCAAAGTGAGACTGCAAGTAATCCACACCATGTACACACTGCAATACACCAAGGTGAACACAGACTGGAATCTCGATGCACACAAAGGATCCCACTCCACATTGGGGAGTGACCAACGAAATATACCCGGATCCCAAATCCAGAATAGAAGCCTGCCAAGAAGAACATTCCCAGTCTTCTGTTGCTCAACTCTGATCCCAACTTCACCATACCACAAGTGGCGAAGCCAATCAACATGACCCATCCAAACTGCAGTGCTAACTTCGCCACCCGGGTCCCAATATAAATGAGATTCACATCCATCCATCATAAGGAGGTGACAATATCTGGAAGCATCTGCTACATAATATCTTCCCACAACCTTTGCGGAACTCCCATGGATGTGATAACTAACCAAGCCATCATGCCCACTAACACCATAATCACCCTGTAACCATGTATCCGTAAGAAAGCTATGTGGTCTAGAAGTAGAAAACCCTGTTGGATACATAACAACATGATGGATAACTGACTGCTATCCCTGTAAGTAATCTCCTGCTAGCAACTGAGTCGGGTACTTGTAGCCACTAATTCTTTCTTTTGAAGATGGTGAATATTCATCCCACAAAGGATGGTATGACCCCGAAGCCAATCCACACCGATGCATCATCAAGTCCTCCACATGTGGATCAAAAGAGAAATGATGAGCACTCCTCACTGTGTAGTTACGATAGAAAGCTCCAACCTCAGTCAATGGATGCATTACTAACATCTGTGGAATCAAGAGATGGCTCATAACTCTGACCCCGAATAGCTAATTGGGCAGATGCCTTGTCAAGTCTCTCTGCATACTAAATAAAATACTCTTTGTCATGAAAGAAGTGAAGGTACTCTAATTTAAATGCCTCCAAAGCACTCTGGATGAACCTCAAATTGCGAATATGAGTACCAAACCGGACCCCATACTGTCTCTCCTCAAATTTTGCTCTCCATAGAAGGTACTCAACTTACTTATTTGTGCAGTCAAAGCGAGATAAGGTTGAATCAACCTTCTCTCCAGTAACCTTCAACTGATCCCTCCAACTCTGAGGCTCAGCAAATTGACGATCATAATCAATTGCCTGGGATGGAATAATAGATTTGCTTCTAGAAGAGGGAACAAACCAACATGAGAGCCAACCTCCCAACTCGATGATACTCTGCATATGTCCCATGAAGAAGATGGAGTAGTGTCGTGAACTGTCACACAACTCACTGACGAATCCACTTCTGTATCACAACAGCTACCCAAAATTTACCCTGCTTCACCTATCAATGGACTACCCTCAGGAGAACCTGACGCAACATGTGGTTCTCTGCTGCGCTCTACCAATGCACTCATCCCATCTATATTAACTGTACCTGTAACTGTGATGGATGTAGCCACATCCCCACTACAATCCGTGGATATCAACTCATCACCAACTCCCACTGTAGGGAGTTGTACCGTATCCGACGCTGGTGAAGACTGTGCCAAACTCAACTCCACGGTAAGCTCCTCAATTTGTGACTGAGACACACAAAGGGCCAACTGTGTGCTCTCCAAGGAGTCCATAGTCACCTCAAGCATACGAGTGAGCTCGTCTACCTCCTCTTCCTTTCCCTTCAGTGCATCATAACAAGTGCAATCCCACTCGAGAAGATAGTCTCTGTCAGCCAGTAATTGTAAATAATTTTGTTTCATTATTCCAATGGCTTATCGAAGTGTATGAAACTCTATGAAGGAAAGACTATTACCACAATGCTCCTCTGTCACAGGAGTGCCGCAACCAAAAGTAGCCAACATCTGACGAGCAACTTCAAAATGCTCAATGGCTATGGCAATCATATTATCATTCACCCTTAGGTGCCCAACCAAATGATGAGGACTCCGAAACATATCACTCCCAAAATCCGCACTGTGATATGAAGCTATATCTACATCACTCACCTCATGATAAGTAGCATCATGTGTGCAATCATCAACGCACACATCATCAGCTAAGGTACTGTTGCTATGTACCTCATAGGATGACTTAGAAGATACTGTAGAAATTGCTGATTTGACAGTATCTTCACACACTTCCACCCCAAATGTAACTGCAAGTCCCTCCAAATCACGATCTAGGGACCCATTACCAACAAATAGATTTTCTGATTTATCTACCAAGGTCTGATTTGAAAAAAAGGACTCATCTTGAGATGATTTCATATAGCACAAAGCATCATTAGTACTGAATTCTTGAGTACTATCATGTGGAAACTCACTGGTACCATTCTACACACGAGTCATCACTGCTATCTCATGTTGATGCAAAGTATCATTACTGCTACCATCAATGGTTGATGTCATAACATTGGCTTCCTCATGATCACAAGATCCTATCACATGAGAAAGATGGGACTTAATATGGTTGTCCTTAAACAAATCAGTAATAACAACATGACTTTGTAAAAAGTCTCCTTCATCATGCATAGTCAAAACATCGGTGGCTGCTCCACTAAGTAAAGGATCAACTTTCACATCTGCCTTTTGATCTTGGGCCTCCATTAGATTTTCATAAGTATGAATAACATCACAGGAAACCTTATCTTTATGTAGCTATTCTAATGCCACTGGTTTATTTTCTAACATCACTAGCTCTTCCCCAATCCTGAAGTCATCATGGAGTGTCTTGTGCTCAATATCTTCCTTAATGTAAATCTGATTTTTGCTCTCCATGGGATCAGCTACATGCTGGTCACTAGCTGCTGAAAATTCATTGTAAAGATTCTTAGATACTTCACCCGTAGAGACATCCTGTTCCTCTTTCTTTTTGTTTTGCGATGTAGACCCCTTACAAATGGAGGCCATGTACCATGATAATTTGTCTATGGTTGCCTGGTGTGAAAGCAATTCTGTCATGAGCCGTAATTGGTGTAGGTACAACACAAATATATTTCTTAATACAAATGTAATTGGTTTAAAATACATTGCTTTGGTTATAAATACATATTTAGTCTTTTATTTACGTTAATCAATAAGTAACTCCCTATTTAATTATGTTATGACATCAATCAATACTAATAATATTATCAATATAATATATATAATATTGATCAATCAATAAAATTAATCAATAATACTAATCAATATTAATCCATTATAATATATATTCTATTGTATACATCTCTGTTAATAATAATATAAAAGTTAATAAGGATATCTTAAGCACAGATTGATCCATATATCTCATATACTAACCGATGAATATAAAATGAAATAATACTACTAATGTATATCGGCGGTATATGGTCCAATTAAGTAATGTAACAAATATAAAACAAAGAGATGCGATCTCTAAGAACAAGGGGTTCGGACCATTGAAAAGACACATCCACGCGGCCAATAAGGAAACGGTCTTTGGTGAAGGAAAGAATATATAAGGGAGGAAATCCAGTCAGTGGTAGGAGGAGACACTGAAGGTGGATAAAGATATATAATGACAGCAAATAAAAATCAGGTCTGCAACAAAGGAAGTATGAAGGTCACGTTAGCGGTTTCAATATATGGTATTTGATCGGTCATTGATTATAAAGTAGTATATCTGTACTCTCAAGGATAAATAAGTATTATATGGGTTAATACATAGATGTATAATATATAATTGATAATGATACTACAGCCATATCATATCACAGATAAGTCACATTATATATATATACAGATAGGTATGTAATATACTCTATATATATTTGAAGGATAATATATAGTATGTAGATAAATATTGCTAATAGGCATTAGCAATGTTTATGGGCAAGGTACCCATATTTGATCCCATATATATATATCATTTATATTTATAATAGTGAGATCAAATTATATATATATTATGTTATACACACACACACACACACACATATAAATATATAATGTTGAAATGGTTATTCTGTAAATCAGAATTACATGTGACTGATTTTTAAATGATAAATGGATAATTCTGAGGCTTATACTCTAATTTTTATAATTAATGTTTATTCAGCATTCTGGGATAAAATTCCTATTTTACTTAAATACATTTATATGTATATCCACTAACTAGTATGATGATATAGAGATCATATGGAATGAAGTTTGTATTCATTAAGAAATGATCCTTTATCTGGAGGGGTCTAATGGAAATTGTTATAGTTTCTTTAGTCTCGAGATTGTTATAATCTTGTGTAGGCAGTATATATACTGATATCAGTCAAATGCATATGCTTAGGCTTGGATAACATCTGTTGTTTCCAAGAGAATCTTAGGAGCAGTGCTCTATGGGAAGACGTGCCGATAGTCTGGGTTGCTTAGAATGGATCCTATATCCTTCAAGCGAAGAGCCTGGTATCCTATGAAGCCCGACCTAGAGGCAGCTCTTAGGATCAAATTCCCCTTACTAACTTAGAATACAGAGATAATGGGTTGAATATTATATATTTTCTACTAATGATGGTTTTGCAGGGCACTTATATAAAGAAAACAAGAAGGGACATTACAAATTCACCCATCCTTTCCTGACTTTGTCAAAGCTTCTCCAATTCTTTTATCATGGCATTTGATTGCTTCCTGGAAATAGTCATGCTGTTCTATTGGTTCCCTTGTTTGATTGAATTCCTGGATGTTTCCACAACTGAAATAACTGCAAGAGTGCTGGTCACTTAAAATCAAACGTATGAGCTCAATGATTTCCACCCCCAACAGGATGACAGGAAACTGCTCTAATACCATTGTAAGAACGCCAATAGGTTCTGTTGATGTGAGTTTTGTACCACTACATAACATATAGGATTAAACGCTTGATACAGGGTATCAAACACTCAACCCTCTCTTGAAAAGTATATACTCACGAAGGACGTGAGTAAACACTCCAAGG
>MU223519.1:2736563-2757326 GCA_018584345.1 Thuja plicata | reverse complement strand
AGGACTTAGCCAAATTTCAGGATTCAGCACGCCTTCAGCAAGGCTACCTCCCGCAATCTATTTCGACTTTCTAAGATCGGATTGAAGCTGGAACAAGGATTCTTAGAGGGTTTAAATTTGTTTCATCTCGAATCCTTTGGTTTTATCCCATATTCCAGAAAGATTTAACACAACTCTTGCCCATGTTCCAGACAGACTTGACTTCTCAGCAGGCCAAAAATACCCAAAACCAACTCTAAACTTCACTTGCCGGACCAAAGGGGCTTGAAAACTGTCGCCAACTAAGACTACCTAAGACCACTACTCCTACTGCTTGCGAAAGAGGGGGTCCCCATTTGCAATGGGGCGATGGTGTGAAAACGTCACAACAGGTTCTAACTTCACCTTTGTAATATCCCTTGCTATTCCTGGTGCAAATTTGAATCTCAAGGAATTTTGTCAAACATTTGTCTTGCGAAGTCTTTACTTGCTGTTCTTTGTTTCAGTTTGTTTGGTTTTGTTTTGTTGATTGCCATTGATGTCCAAATGCTTGAAAAATAATGTAAATAAGCTCAACCAATAGTAGGGATGCACTGTAAAACTTCTCTTTTGGAAATCCAATGGCTTATGAAGATTGAAAATGATTGTAACTGAGTCCTACAGCCAATTAGCATTTCTATAGACACTTAACATGCATACTAGTGATTCAATATAAACTGAATTGAATATCTACAACAAGGGATTTCATCAAATAGTTATTGTGCAACCTTGCAACTCCTTATTCCAATTGCAAACTATTTTCAATGAATCAATTTGCAATTTATGGTGACTTTAAACTATTAAACAAATAATACAAAAACCTGGTAAGCACAGGCTGTGTTATTTCTTCAACATTCATAGAATTGTCTTCATACAAATAACAATCCCTTCCAATGCACACAGCTGAAGATATTAGAAGCCCCAAATGCAAAACAAATTCCCTTTATTGCTCATGTCACTTCCTGAAAGCCACATGGAAATAATAAATAACCTGCTGCTGGTATATTTCAGGTAATGGTTTCGACTGTCACCTTCTCGTGGTCATCCTTCTGAGCCTAAATCTTGGGCTGTATTTTCCTTCCCTTCGTAGCCTTTCCTGTATCCATCTTGCCTGCAACTCTGATTCCAGATGGCAGTGTTTGACCAATCTTCCCTTTTTCCATCATAGCAGGTGTGTTTTGTGATTTTGACACATTCTCGTGTTGCAATAATTGGTTCCTTGGTAATTGTTGCAACCGTTACCGCTAGTCTTCTTTCGCTTTTCCTGTAATGACCCATTTCCTACCACTTGACCTATATTCCATAAATTAGTGCAAGTTAGGAATATTAAATTAGGGAATCATTATTACTAACCAAGTATGTACTGAACATAGTCTAGATTTGACATTTGAGGATTTCTTCATATAGATCACAGGGATTCATTCTCTTTTCCTTACTAATGCCATCATAAAGTGGAAGACTTACTTTGCCAAGGGCGCATGAAACAAACTACAAGCGGCCTCCCTCAAGGCTTAACCCGAGTGTTGGGACAACTGTTACGTGCCCGAAATTATTCTGCCTCTCCCTTCCACAAACTCCCTACCCTAGGAAACCTTAGTAAGAGATAGGAGATAGATTCCTATATTCTATAATTAGAGTATCTGATTTAGATATTTATTAAATATAACACTTTACCCATAATCTTATATTAGTGTTTGATAATCTCTCGTATATTTATATAAGCCCGATTTCATATATATATAATTCTGATTTTATCTTTGTTAACATATAATGTAATATTTCTTTATTTCTTATATATATAAATATTTATTATGTATTATGTATATATGAAATAAACATGTATAATTCTGATTATTATTATTAATATATACTATATATACATATATTTATTTTCTTAATAGATATTATTAATCATCTCAGTAATAAACATATTTATTATAATATCTCACATATATATTTCATAATTTTTTTTTATAAACAATAAATATATTCAAACCATATAAAATTAGTTTATTTCCTAATAATATTAGTGCAGAATTGATTGTATCATATATGACAATGTTTACTTATATAATGCTGCCCATTTCTTCTTTATCTTAACCATACAACTAGTGGGAATTAAGAATCTTAATGTCATAAATTTGAAATAATAAATATACATACCTTGATAAGAAGGCAATTCCCTATTCCAAGTTTATATGCCTTGACTTTTCCACGTGGGATATCTTTTGTTTTATTCTCCATATTCTTAATGTTTGCTGCCTTAGACAATAAAATTATTAACTTTTGGCTGATTTGAATTAACTTCTCATCCTTTTATATCTCCTTCTTCTTTGGTGCTTATGGAGTACAATGCCCACTTAATATATATCTTTTTCCCCCGACCGGTGTGACTCCTCCATGCGACTATTGGTCGTTATAATTAATTAAAGTTAGTTGTGGGTTTTTTCATCTATTAGTATTAGTCGATGGTATATATTAGGTTTCATATAATATTTGCTAATAATCATAATATTATTATTACTAATTAATTATAATTTTATTATTATTAATAATATTAACCATTATTATTAATATTTATTGCTATTAAATTATATTAATATTATTGCTATTACTAATAATATTGGTTATTCTATTGATTAATAAATTATTAATTAATTACATTGATTAGTAATATTGGTGTTACATTGATTAACATGTTTAAGATGGTATTCACAATAATTGAACAAGTATATATATACATCAATTATGGTTCGTTACATTTACAGACTCCATTAACCCTCTTGTCATCGTGCAAAGTCAAGAAATATAATGTCGAAGGTGTTCTGCTAGGTCGTACAAATTTGTTCTCCTGCCGTATGGTTGTTGCTTCCTTGTACGACTGCTCAATCCGTATGGCCCTTGTCTTCACCTACTTGCTAACACTGTACAGTCCTGCTCCTCAACTTCGTATTGTCCTACTCCATACGACTACTCCTTGACTCCGTAAGGTCTCGTACTGGTTCACCGTATGGCTCTGTACGAACTGCGTGTGCTTTCCGTACAATCTTTGCTCTTCCCGTGCGATGTCTAATTCCTTCGTGCGGTGTCTGATTCCCCTACGTGGTCTTTGTTGCCTTCATGCCCTATCAAAAGCCACCCGTATGATCTTTTATGTACGAGCTTTTATTGCCATAAGGGTTCTAGCCATCCATACAGTGTTTTACCCATACGGTGAGTTCTCTGTTTTAAAAAATAAATAAATTATTATGTACTTAAATCATCTGGTCTGGTTTGGCCTTCCCGCCCGAACTGGGTCCTCCCATTGCCTCCTTTCGTGATATAGCTTCAATTTTGACCCATTCGCCGGTTCTCAGACTAGCTGACCATCCAAGGTTGATAACTTTATCGTTCCATTTTCCCTGACTTCCCGAATTTCATAAGGACAGAGCCATCTGACTTTGAACTTACCTGACTTTATTTCGTTGCGACCATTATACTTTAAAACCAACTGACCTAGGCTGAAATTCATACGCCAAATGTGTTTATCATGCCACAATTTGTGTCATTGCTGGGGTGCCTCCGTCGCCCGCTCAACCATCATTGTTCGCTCATCTAGCTTGCCCAATGCATACAACCTTTCCCGCAAGCTTTCCATATCACCAAGCCAATTCTTGATGGCTATACGTAGACTAGGTACCATGAACTTGGCGAGTACGATTGCTTCCTGGCCGTACATTTATACGTGGTTCGGTAGGCCTTTAGTATAGATAAAAGCCTTTCCTCCCAGTCCTCCTGTTCAACACCACATTACTTGTATATGACTGAGATCAGTATCTTATTCGTAGCTTCTGCTTGCCAGTTCACTCTCGGGTAATAAGGGCTTGACAAGGAGTGAAAGATTTTGAACTTGTTTGTTAGGAGTTTAGCCACATGGTTTACAAAATGTCCTCGATCCCTCGTCAGTTGGATTGAAATGCCATACTAGGTGATGATTTGTTCATATATAAACCTTGTCGTGCTCAAGGCTGAATTATCCAGTAATGCTCGTGCTTCGGCCCACTTTGTCAGATACTCTGTCGCCACCACGATATACCAACACCTTTGTGCATGACTCGTCTTCAGTGGCCCTATAAAGTCCAATCCCCACCGTGCGAACAACTCCTATGAATGCAAAGGATTTAGGGGCATAAAGTCCCTCTTAAGTGGTTTACCTACCCTTTGGGAGATGTCACACCCTACAACCCATTCACGAGCATCATTGTATAGTGTGGGCTACCATAATCTTGTGAGCAACACCTTTCGAGCCGTTGTGTCTGGTCCCGTGTTGCATCTTGCGGGTCCTTTGTGTGCCTCTCTTAGGACTCCTGAAATCTCTTCCTCCATTACACATCTCAAAACTTGATCGGGTCCCTTTTTATACAACAACCCATTAATCAACTGAAATGTCTGACATTTGAGGACCAACTTCCTTCTCTCTTCTGGTGGCATGTCCCTCGGGAACCGCAAAGTTGACGATTCTGATGTCCCCGATTTAGCAGGTGTCTGGGGGACAGGTTTATTAGCCCATCATTACGACTCTTGTAGGCTAATGGTTGGATTTGAGTGTCTCTTGGTAAGAACTTACTATTTATAGTAAGTCTTCTTTTGTTAGTTTCTATTTGTGGTAGGGTGTTCGAGCAGTTGTCTTGTCAGAGCAGAGCACTTGGGTTGATCATGCAGTTTATAGTGTGGGCTTGGTGTGAGTTGAATCAATTAATTAAGTTATCTTAATTAATTATCTTTTGAGCTTATGATATATTAAATCATTGATCATTTAATGATATATTAAAGTCTTAAGTTTGGTTCATCAAAATGATGGGAAAGGAGATATTATTGAAATATATCTTTTAATCCAAACTTAATGAAGTCAATGATTTAAGTTATGAAAAACTTCCTCTTGAGGCTGAGTTTTGAGCCTTATTGAAGAAGCTTTGAATTTATACTTATGGCTTTCGAAAGTCTTCTTTCATTACCTTTTATCATTTGAACATTCTTATGAATTGTGGATTTCACATGGAGACAAGGGTTTGAGCATTGCTGGTTGAATTGCAAATTTAATTCAGTTTTCGGATCACTTTGAATTGGACATGGTGCCAGTGAATTGTGAGAGCATCGATTCAGTCTTTTCCTGCTGATAATTTCAAAAGGAGCTGCCAATTAAGGTTGACGTTTTAGGGAGAAATTCAGAGCTGCTGCGTACAAGTTTGGGAATTGCAAAGAGGAACAATTGGCATTCTAAGGAGAATTACGGCCAACACCTATATGCTACGCATAGTGTTTCTTGGTAGCCGTTTACATTGTCTTCCTTGCCGCGGCCAGTGCTTGTTCATTGCTTTTGGTATGAGCTGCTATCATCATTCTTAGTTCAAGCCGTGGCCATCCCTTGGTGTTGCGGCCAGTAGTTATATGCAGTGCGGCCAGCATGTTGAAGGAAATTAAGAGGTAGCGTGGTAATACGAACCTAGTTTGCATTGATGATAAATGTTAACATTGCATGGTAATTCAGTTATGAATTATAGCATGACTTGTATTTAGTTTGAATGAGAGTTAAGAATCATTTGGTGCAATTGCAATCTTTTGTTCATATATCAAAAAGTTAAAAAAAAACACATATTTGCAAAGTAATATCAAAAACATTTCTTTTTCTGAGTTAAGAAGAATTATTGTAGTC
This sequence comes from Thuja plicata, assembly GCA_018584345.1. Taxonomy (NCBI): domain Eukaryota; kingdom Viridiplantae; phylum Streptophyta; class Pinopsida; order Cupressales; family Cupressaceae; genus Thuja; species Thuja plicata. The sequence continues at coordinate 2,751,616 of MU223519.1, read as the reverse complement.
GAATTTCAAGGAAAGAACCAAGCCGGTTCTTTACAGTGGTATTAGAGCTTTCATCTTGCCAGCCTGCAGGGGAATTTGGCCTAAATAATGGAAGGTGATAGGTATAGGCTAGGCTTTCATTATGCACATAGAGGTAGGAATTCTCTGCCACCTGGTGATCAGGAATAGGGGAATATGGGAGACAAAATTCCAGGTAATACAGGTAGTGACGAGGACAAAGAATCCACGACAATGTTCAGGAATATTGCATGAAGTCAACAAGAGTTGGCGGCTGGCCAACAATAGATGACAACTGTCTTGCAGAAACTGTCATATACCTTGCAACGTATTTCCTTGCCTCGAGATCAAGGCAGAGATAGAGATTTGAGGAGTGTCTCCGCTGGCTCTCACAGGTCCAGAGTTGATTTGATAGGTACACAGGATAGGCCTCTACGACCTACCTTCTTGAGACTAGATAGATACTGTTAGTTTTGATGACGAGGCTTCATTTACTAATGACATGTTGGCTTTACATACTGAGTGGGATGCTTTACCTCCCGAAGTAAAGCAACATCTTAATTTTGACAGGTTCATGACTCAGAAGAGAGAACGCTCTAAAGGTACAACGTGGACCATCCCTAGGGCTTCCCTCTTTGTCATACTTTAGTTTCTTTCCGCTTTTGATAACAATTGACTCGCAAAGTAGATTGGGTGATCTAACCCATGCTCTCCCATTTGTGCCAGTGTGGCATCGATAGCATAATTGGATGCATCCACATGTACGTGGAACTCTTTGTCCTAATTTGGGTATGTCAAGATAGGTGCAGCCACCAGCTTTGTCTTGAGTTCCTCGAAGGCCTCTCCTTGTGTTGTCTCCCATGCGTACGACTCTCCCTTCCGTGTCAACTAGTGGAGAGGGTAGGAAATTTGGGCGAAATTTTTGATGAACTTTCGGTAATATCCCATGTCTGAGAAAGGAATTGGCTCCTATTACATCTGTCGGGGGTTTCATCTCAATGATTACTCTAACCTTGTCTGGATTTGTCTTCAATCCGGCTTTGCACACAATATGGTGAAGCAGTTTCCCCTAAGGCACCATAAACTGGTATTTATTTGGATTCAATGCTAGCCGGGCTTTTCGACACATTTCCGTGCATTCCCTTAAGGCCACCAAGTGAGTATCTTGTCCACTGTAGATGGACCAGTCGTCTAAAAATGCCTTGAAGTTCCTCACGAACATCTTGTCGAAGATATGTAGGATTATCCTTTGGAAGGTGGCAGGGGCGTTGCATAACCCGAATGACATTCGATTGTAAGCATATACATCGTCTTCAACCACAAATGTGGTTTTCAATTTGTCCTCTTCCGCAATAGAGATATGGTTTTTCCCCGAAAATCCATCCATGAAGGAGTACATTTTGTGTCCTTCCACCTCCTTGAGGAAACTATCCGTGAAGGGTACCAGGAATGGGTCCTTGATTGTGACCGCATTCAGGCACCAAAAGTCCACACAAATGCGATTTTGATATCACAAAAGGTGAGACCCATTCACTTGTCTGCACCCGGAATATGATGCTTGCTTCCAGCATCTGTTCTATCTCATCATTCACTTTCGTCGCATAATTCTTGTTCATACGGTACAACCTCTTCCGCACCGGTTGGGCTCCTGGTACAAGTGGAATCCTGTGAACACATAGCTTCGGGGTACCCCTTTAAGTCCTTTTACATCCAAGCAAATACATCCTTATACTCCATAAAAATCTTGAAGGCTGCTGCCTTCAACATTAGATTCCAGTTGTCACTGACTAGTATATTTCTCCGAATTGCTTCGTCACCTTGGTTTGTCTCCTTAAGTTTAGGGTCCTCGTACCGTATGGGTTTGTCCTTGTCAAATTGGTGTGCTGGAGTCTCATTAACTCGGGCCACCCCTTCTTTATATTCTCCATACTCAGGCAGAAACATGTCTTTTCCCCTGACTCTTCTTCTACCTGCAACGTATTACATTCCGGATGGAAGAGCTCGTAATCCTTCATTTGCCAATGGAAGAGCCTGCTCAGCGAGCCCACCTCATCTTCCGAACAACCTTCCAATTCCAGAATGCCTTAATCTTTCCGCTCCATCCACTGTCTGCTTTCATCTATTCCAGCAGGCTTTCCCTTTGATTTTGATTCCGAGGAGGATGGAACTCCTTGCTCACCACTTGCATTCTCAGATCAATAACAAACTTCCACCCTCCACTCTCCATGGATAGCGTATTTCGCTTCCAATTGTGGTTTTACTTTTGCAATGATGAGCCACCCTCTCTCGAGAATCGCGCTGTATCCTTTCTTCTTTAGGGGAATTACTACAAAATCCAAAATGAAGGGTTGTGTACCAATAGTTACCTTTTGTGCCATTAGGGTTTTGATATGCTTGATGTCGTGTTGGGTTGCACCCACTAGATTGAGCCACAATGTCGGCTTCCCCAATTTCTTCCACATCTCCTCTGGTAGTGTGTTCACTCGTGATCCTCCATCCACAATGGTGTCGGTGAGGATTGTGCCCAATATACCCATTTCCACTACCGCGGGGTGCCTTCCGCTATTCACTGCTAGTAACATTGGGTTTGCCGAAGAGTTGATTGGAATCTCCGTGTGGGGTGCCGCCGTACGAATAGGCACATTTGTGGTGCTCGTGATAGTCGCCCTCAGTCGTGGCATAGCCTCTGGAAGGTCTTTAATCTTTTTTGGCACTTCTGTCTGCAACACTTATCTCAGGTAATTCTGCTCGGACTCCGCATGTAGCGAAGTATTGACAGTGTCATTTGTTTTCCTTCGCTCCTCCATCATTTCCCTCTCAACATCGGCCTTAGCTTCCCGTAACCTCCCTTTTTCTGTATAGGGGTTTGGGTACATCACTTTCTTCACTTGTGCTCTTGTGATTGTCAACACCTCTTCCCCGCTCAATCGGTCGATATTCAATAGGTTTACACCCGACTTCGAGCAGTTTGTGTCCTTGTGGTCGCCCGAACCACACTATCTGCACAGATGCTCTAGATTCTCCTCCTTCGGGAAATCTCAAGCGAAGTGTCCCCATTGGTTGTAGGCCCAACATTGATGGATGCTCCTGCGCGAAGAGCACTTGTGCACTTCTGGTCTTCATATTGTATGGGCACTCCTTGGTGGAGTGTCCCAATACTTGACAAATGTCACAAAATGCCTTTTTAGGACACGTGCCTTTCATGTGAGCTTCCTTGCAGTCTATGCACCACAATTCCCCTTCACTCTTGCTACTACTCCCCTTCATGGCCTTGAATTCTTTCATTATTCGGTGCATGTCCTTCTGTAATGCTTGCACTTTCTTGCTTGCTTCCTCATCGATACTGTTCCCTTCTGAAGAGTCATCATCATCTAACTGGTTCTTCTTTTTCCACGATGTCTTGTTCTCACTTTCTATATCCATGACCCAATTGTAAGCATCCTCATATGATGTCGAGGGGACAACTTTCATCTTCTATCTCAAGGAGGATTTATATCCCTCCACAAACCAATGTTTCTTCAGTCTATCCATCGATTGATTCATCATTTTCTCGAGTAGCTCCTTGAGCCGCCAATTGTACGTTCTCACAATTTCATGCTTGCTTTGCTTCGTGTTGTAGATCTTGGCTACAATCTCGTTCTCATCCCAAAGCAGTTTGAACTCTGCTTGGAATACCTTCTTGAAGTTAGATCACGTGCCCACCTTGGTTTTGCCTACTTCAGAGAACCAGTCTATTGCCACCCCGCGTATTGTTGTGGGAAATTGTACCACCCACTCATCCTGGTTGGTCTACCCATTGTTTGACCAGATTGTTTCGCACGTTCTGTACTGCTACACGGGATCCTCCGTTCCATCCCCCATGAACTTCAAAAATTTATGATTTTTTGACATTGTGGTTGTTCCTTGTGACCTACTCTGTGTACTCGGTCCGTTTGGAATTGTTCCCAAGTTTGGTGCATTGGATCCGAACATATCGTTTTGACTATGGCGCCGTAGTGTCCTCCAGACACTCTTGACCACGCCCATATCCTCTACGCATCTCTCTTCAGCGTGCTCCACACTCTGTGTCCTTCTGGCCTTTGATCCCCTTGACTCCCTTCGGTACGGGGTCTCTGGTTCCACTCCTCGACAATCCTTACTTTCTTGTAATGTGAGGGTCAGGTGCCCCAGATGGTGTTAGGTATTTTCGATCAACTCAAATTCTTCGTTACCTTCAGCCAATCCCCCACTAGTGTACCCTTTGACACTCTGGTGCATTTCATATCCTTTGGCACTCTCCTGGTTCCCTTCGGGTAACCCCTCCGTGCTCCCATAGTCCCCTTCAGTTAATCCTTCTGCAATTCTCTGTAGCCGCAGTCTTCGCTCGGCTTGCTCTGACAACCTTAATGCTCTTTGGAGAGCTTCATGCTCATCCTCTTGTCCCTTCGGAACACGCTTCCTATCTTTGTTCAAAGTCAGTGACATCAATTACCTCCTTCGTATGGATTGAGGGTGCGTTGCCATCGATGACTCAATATGCTCCCCCCCTTCCTTTCGTGTCCTCTCCTCGTATTGTTGTAATATCTGTTGGAGGCAAACCTCCCGGTTTTCCGCTTCTCGCAGGTTGTGGAGAGCAATAAAGTGTTGTGCCAAAAGCCTTGGCAAATGACACATAAGACGATCCACTGCTAGACTTACCCCGAGTGTATCCCATACCACACTCTCGGGAACTTCGCGTTTCGCTTCCCTTCAGACGTAAGTCCTGACGGATGCCTTCCGTATATTTGCACAATCCTCCGTCAGTGCTCTTTCCCCTTTGAATTCTTCTTCATAGGTAACTTGTTCGCTTGCTGGCTGGCCCATTATAGGGTTCTCACCATGTCATACATCTACCATCCCCTCGGGTAGTTCATTCTCCCAGATTTGTTCAAGCAACGACCCCAAATGTTTGCCCCGTAGGGTTAGTGTTCATATCATAACATAATGCAAGTAAAAGGTAATAGTACATGTGCACAATGTATAGGGAACTCACAGATATATTTATTGATCACAAAATTACAATGTATCTCCAAAACAACCACAACAATATTACTATACTAACATTCTAACATCTCAGATAAGTACAATGCTATATATAAGGGTGTCAACCGACTACGAGTGCCAACCATTGGTAGTTGTCGGCCAACCACCGACCCCTCGACAACAACTAACAACTATTAATTATCCCGACATCACTCAAACGTATAAATTTTTTGTCAATAGTTCCGCAGGAAATATGTTCTTTTAGTGTCATAATAATATTGTATTTTATTATTTATTTGTTTATAATTTAGTAGTATCATGATTTATCAATAAAAAAAATTAGTATCATTATTTAACGGTAATTATAATTATTTATATTATAGATAACTTATTTTATGCTTCATTTGATTTTATTGGTATTGTTTATGTTTGTCAATAAATAGTGGATGCCTTTATAAGTTTAAATCTTTAATTTAAACAAGTTTAAATCTTTAATTTAAACTTGTTTAATTGTATACCTTGTAATCATATTTTATATTATATTTAATTGTTATTTATTTATTTATTTTCACATTTTAATTTAATTATTATTAAACCCTATTTCAGAAAGGGGGCATCACAGTTGGAAGGACGAAAACCCTTTCATGCTCTTTGGCAAGTTAAGGACAAAAAGTTAAAACCCTTCGTATTGTCACCGTTGAGTTGAGTATTTCCGAAGAATTCATGATAAGATTGATTTTGAGTACTGTGCTATGACTTATTGATCTGAATATCATCATAAATTCTTAATCTTTGATAAACTATTATAAATTTTCAGTAAATATTATTGTTTTAAGGCAAAAATCAGGAATATGCTAAAAAGGGACATTACAGATCTCCCATCTTGCATAGACTTTTAATAGGAAATGGGATAATTATTAATACATGGTTTATTAAATGTTCCTAGGATTTCTACATAGAAATGTGCTTCATGTGCCTTCTTCAAGGTAGAATAATATAATTTGTGATTATTTTTACAAGCAACATTATTTCCTAAGATGGCTAGATGTTAACCTGAATATCTCATCTTTTAGAGGTTTGAAACTGGAAAGCCATCGTTTTATACAAAATTATTTACTCTATAGTTTATTATACATAATTCATTCTTCTCACTTGGTAGAATTCTTTGAATTTGCATAGAATGGACATAAACTTCAACTTTGATCGAATTGTTTAGTTTGGAAACTTTACAAATGATATTATCATATGTTAATTTGTTATAACGGTAATGATGAGATAGGCTAATATTGTAATATTTTGCTAAGAGAAATTTTATATTTTATTAGTTGTCACGGTTCGCTAATAGAATTTCTAGAACATTGAATTTGTGAACAACGATTTGTCCAACCTTAGTGATGTAAGATATAAGTATGTTTGGGCATGGCAATAACAATGAAGCTCTTATTCTTTCAATAACTTTCTGACTTATATTGAAAATATAATTTTGTAAATAAGCTTTATTAAATTCTGTACTCACAATTTTTTTAATCAGAGGTTAAAACTATTGTTGAAAAGTTGGAAGCTCCACACTTGTTACTCTTTTATTTCAAAACTTCCATGTATACATAGTTTTGATTGTATTATCTATAGTTTTGTTGTTACACACAACATATATGGATCTCATTTTCTGATTTGAATTTTCTTAATTTTTTTCAGTATGGAGGCTATGCTACACCATCTCCAACAAAAGAATCCATTGGGGCAACCAGAATTTGCCTTTGTTTGGGACTTACTGATTACAGGTTCATTTGTATTAATTGCTCTATCATTTATACTTTTACTTTAAAACATCTTAAAATTATTGATTACTATTTATAGAGTGTCATGTCCTCTTTTCAATTGATATACGTTTGTTGACCCAAAGCCTATTTCGTAGTTCCAATGTCTCCTTTAGCCCAAGTTTGCATATGTGCTTCCCCTTTCATCCCACGTATTCCTATTGGGTTCGAAAGTTTCTATTTGGGAAGGTATGTTCAATTTACAAAGTTTGTGCAAGTGGTTGGAGTTTGGGGTTTGTCTTCTTGGTATGCTTTTCCACCCAACTCCAATTTTCCCTTATTCTTGTTAGAGTATCAGGGTTTCCCTTACATAGTCTTTTCATGATTCCTCGATCTTCTAAACCTTGACTCCCTGACCTTCTGCACTAAGTATCTTATTAGAGTTGGAATTCTAGCCTTTTTCTTATTTGGTTACTTGTTATGGAGTATGCCCAAACTTCGATCCCCCACATGTTACACTATCACTTCATTTAGATCACAAGTTCAGATATCTTCTTATTTGGATACCTAGTATGACTCTCAAACCTCGGCCATGACAATTTACACTCCATTATCCAATCGAGTTCACAAGCTTCGAGATATTCTTAATTGGGTACCTCATATTCCACAATCCCGAACTATGCTCTTTTCTATTGCTTTGTTGGATTTTAGGCCTTCCTCTTACCTGAATACCTTTCCCATAATACACTTGAACTTCAATTCTCGACAAGCAATAAGTGTCATGAGGTACCTTTGATCCCCAAATTTCAATACTCTTGCCTATTGCATTTTTTGTTTCCACTCACCTCTTTGTACGATTCAGATCACCACTATTGACTTGATTGCTTGTTGCAACTACTTCAAAAGAGTTTTCCCGAAGCCCTTTATAAGGTCCTGTTGACATTGTAGGATGGAATGTGAATTTGATATTTTCTTTGTATTTGCGAATTCTAGTTGGAGTTTGGCGTCATTGCAGTTTCGGAGGTGCAAGACCCTCCCTATTCTATATTTGCAGTTTCGGTGGTTAGCAGCTACCTTAGTCTGCTGTTGGAGATATTATTTCTGATATTTCACTTTGTACTTCATTGTCGGATCTATCTCTACCGTGTGGAAATATAATTGCAAATATCTATTTCTTGGTCATTCAATGTTGTTAGTGTATACTCTGTGTTGATGATTCATTCCTGTATCTGCTATAATCTTATCGACGGAGGAATTATCTATGATTGGATCCTTCATTGGAAGTAACTCCGTGTCCGTGCCCATGCCCGTGGCCGTGTTTGCGTCTGTGCTCGTGTCCGCGTCCGTGTCTGTGTTCACATTCGTGTCTACGTCAGTGTCCGTTCTCGCGTCCACATCCGTGTTCGCGTCCGTGGCCGTGGCCGTGTTTGCGTTCGTGGCCATGTCTGCGTCCGCATTCGTCTCCGTGTTTGTGCCCACGTTTGCGTCCGTGTCTGTGTCCGTGGCCGTGGCCGTGTCCGCGCCCGTGTCCATGTTTGTGCCTGTGATTGTGCCCCCGTCTGCGTCTGCGCCCGCGTCCGTGTCTGCATCTGTGGCTGTGGCCGCGTCCGCGTCCGCGTCGACATCCGTGCCCATGGCCGCGTCCGTGTCCGCGTTCGCATCCATGTCTGTGTCCGTGTGCCTTATTCGCGTCTGCGTCCAAAGGTGTGTCTTGCTCGTAGGTGTGCCATGTTCGTGTTCGGGGTGTGCCTTGTCCGTGTTCAGAGGTGTGTCGTGTTCGTGTCCGAAGGTGTGCCTTGTTTGCGTACAGTGAAAGGAAGGTCGTATGATGAAGGGCCTGTGTTGGCTATACGAAGGTGGTTTGTGTTGTTCGTGCGTGGTGGTATTGACCGTTCAGGGAAGTGTCGTAGGCCGTACGAGACATTACAGTGGTATCAAAGATGGTGATTCTGCCAGCTTGTTGGGAGAATCATGGCATCGAGTGATGGACAATGGTGGTTAAATGCTCTATAAAGGATTGGTTAAGAGCTCAGTGATGGTGTTGATCTTCCCTTAGTTATATTGGAAGCATGTTTGAGTAAGGTGGACCAGTTACCTTCAAGATTTATACAGATGATCCTTGCTCCGATTGAGATCTGCTTAAGACAATCGAGTTTGTTGAGACACCATGACAAGGAAATTAAGCTAGCAGCTACTTCATGCTTGAGCGGGATTTTGAGAATCTCGATTCCTCTAGTACCATATGATGATGATACCATGACAAAGATATTGCACTTGATTATTGTCAGCTTTCAGAGCCTTGATGACATCAGTAGTGATCCATTTGCTAGGAGATTTACAATACTGGATATTTGTGCAAGTCAAAGTAAGTAACCTCTTCTTAGATCTAGGATTGCAAGATTTGATCCATGATATGTTTCATTACTCTTTGGTCACGATAAAGGAGCACCATGATAATAAGATATTTTCTGCCATTGAGAGTATTATGATTTCATGTATTGAGGGGATGGATGTAATATCCCAACCTATCATAACTATGCTATGGGCTATTCAGAATCAAGAATGCATTCCTTCTACTACGACATGTAGATTGGTCAATAATTTATTCAAGCATTGTGAAGAAAATTGAAGTCTCAATTGCACAAGGCTACAGAGGTTGGTGACAACAATAAGAGTGATGAGGAAGATGAAGAGCCACATGAGGATATGCAAGAATCTGCTACTACGCTTACTAGTGGAGAAAACCTAAGCCTACATGACAACAACAAGGTTGAAGAGGGTACTTGCATGGAGCTTTCCACATCAACATTGATCTATCAATTGCGTGGAGACACAAACTCTGCCAATGATCCTTTTCATGTGCAACGTCTACATTTTGTTGAGTATGGAGTTCTTCCTTTTGTAGAACATGCGACAAACATGATTGTTTCCTTTTAGAAAGAGTGACATCTATGTGTAAAGAGCCTGCCTGGCTCAATCCTTTAAAATCAACTGCAACAATTCCTCTTAACTCTGGAAATAACTTGTTTTGTTATCTTCTTGCAAATTTTTATATTTTTTGTGTTTTCTCAATATATAAATAAAGATTGCAATTACAAGAATTAAAACTAAATTCTCTAACCTGGATGACACTTCACGCCATAACCTTCATAATCTTTATTGCATTGGTATTGAAACGTGCATGCATGAAATAACAAGGATTCATTAAGAAATCAGAAATTGCATGAGTTTAATCAAGTATTCATAATGAGAAACCGCTACCTCTACCACGTTGCATCAAGGGTGATCGCGGCTAGCATGGTTCTATGGTGACGACATGTAACCATTAAACAAAACTGCAAAGAGACTAGATGCGGCTGGTGGTGCTGTCTTCTTGTAAGCCGTTTCTTGTCTGTGCATCGAATTACAAACCAAAACCTCCACTATCAACAATGGCGCTGAAAATATTGATGAAAAACAACTGCCACAGTTCGCTGGAACAAATCCAACTCAGATTGCTATGCTGTATCGAATTCACAATTCGAAGGCAATTCCAAACCCTTCCTTTCAAGCTGGAGTAATACCGAAAATTCCAAGTTATAGAAAATGATCATAAGGTAGGAAAGAAAGCTTTCGAAATCCTCTATAAAGCCTGAAGCTTCACCATGAAGGCTCGATAACAAGGCTTCAACTTCACTCTTTTCATGACTTAAAGTTCCAACTTATAATATAATAATTTGAATATACAAGCTCATCATATTCAAATATTAGCTTTGATTAATTTAAGTCCAAACCCAAAGTCAAAAGATTATCGTTAATAAATAATGACTTGACTTAAATAATGCCTCCAAGATTTAATTAATCAAGCTACGTTTAATTAATTAAATAAATAATCAATGCAAACCCAACCAACTGCTCTGCACTATCAAGTCAACTGTCTAGACACCCCGCCAAAAGGAGAAACTGACAGAAGAAGACTTACTATAAATAGCAAGTTCTTACCAAGAGATCCCCAAATCCAAACATTAGCCCACAAGGGTCGCTATGATGGGCTAATAAGCATGTCCCCCAGACACCTGCTACATTGGGGACATCACAGTCTTCCCTCCCCAAGATTGCTTGTCCTCAAGCAATCACAAACTGGGGTGCTTTTGAATATCCTTTGATTCCCAAGTAGCATCCTCAACAGGTAAACCATGCCACTTCACGAAAAACTCTCTAATGACTCGTCGACGCAAATGTCTCTCTGGAGTCTCCAAAATAATCTCAGGAATCAACTCCAATTTCCCCCCCATCATCTAGGGGTAGCAAAATAGAGGACGAAGCAACATGCCTGCCTAACGCCTTCTTGAGGCGCGATACATGGAAAACATTATGCACTCGACTGTCCTCTAGCAAATCCAGCTCATAAGCAACCTCGCCCACCCGTCTAACAACACGGAAAGGCCCATAATACCGAGGCTTGAGCTTTTCAGCTTCGCTCTTCCAGATAGATGACTGCCTGTAGGGTTGCAACATCAAATAAACCATATCTCCAACCTGGAAAGAGCGAGCGACCCTCCTCTGATCAATACTGCTTTTTCTGATTCGGAGCTCTCTGAATATTGTTCCGCAATGTTCCCATAATGTCCTGACTGTCTTGCAACAAATCACCTGCACTGGGAACTTTGCTATCACTTACAAGAAAATCCAGGAAACTAGGAGGATCATATCCATACAGAGCTCGGAAAGGAGTCATCCGAATAGACATATGGTGAGTGGAATTATAGCAATACTCACATAAATAAATCCACTTCACCCAAGCTCTCTGCTGAGCAGATACATAATTCCGAAGATAGCCCTCCACCCATTTATCAACAATCTCAGTCTGACCATCAGTCTGAGGGTGGTAACTAGTACTGGGAGTCAACTCTATCCCACAACCTGAAAAGCTCCTGCCAGAAGTCACTCATAAATCGGCTATCTCGATCACTCACTATACTCCGGGGTAAACCATGCAATCTAAACACCCCCCGAAAGAATAAATCTACAACCTGAGTGGCTGAAAAAGTAGCAGTGATTCGAAAAAAATTAGCATACTTCGTAAGACGATCAACTACCACAAAAATGCAATCCCTACCTTGGGCTTTAGGCAAGCCCACAATGAAATCCATGGAATGTATTCCTACTTCTGCTCAGGAATGGGTAATGGCTGCAGTAACCCTGCTGGATATGTGTGCTCTTGCTTGTTCTACTGGCAAACAGAACACTCTCTAACATATTGTTGCACATCATTCTTCAAGCCTTTCCAAGTAAATCTCTTCCACACCTGCCTATAGGTTTGAAAAAAACCGGGATGCCCAGCTAAGGGAGAATCATGGAAAACTCTCAACATTAGAAACCCGACACTCGATCTTGGAAACAACATTATCCTCTCCTTGTAAATGATCAACTCATTTACAAGAGTATACCTGCTGTCCTGTATGGTCCCATCAATAAAACCATCTGCCCACTGATCTCTAGCATACTCTGCAATAATCAAATGCCTCCAATCCTCAGATATCCTTGTCATAGCACACAAATGAGGCCTCCGTGAAAGTGCATCAGCAACCACATTCTGAGTACCCTTGATATAAGAAATATCAAAATCATATGACTATAGTTTACTGACCCACTTCTGTTGCCTCTCATTGAGATCTCTCTGTCCAAGGAAATATTCCAAGCTGTTATGATCAGTTTTTATGCAAAACTTACTACCAACCAAATATTGCTTGAATTTAGCCAAAGCATGCATTATGGCTAACATCTACTTGTCATATAAACTGAAAGCTCTCTCAGGACCCCTAAGCTTCCTACTCTAAAAAACAATGGGATGGTGATCCTGGGAAAGTACCACACCAATGCCCTCACCAGAAGCATCACTATGCAAATCAAATGGTCTAGAAAAATCTGGCAACGCTAGCATCAAGCATGATGACATAATCAACTTGAACTTCTCAAAACACTCCTGTGCCTAAGAGGTCCACTCAAAAGCCCCCTTACGGGTCAAATCAGTCAAAGGAGCTGCATGCCGTGAGAACCCCGCAACAAATCTGCAATAGAAAGCACACAACCCAATGAAATCTCTGAGCTGTGTCAAGCTCCCAGGGGTAGGCCAATCCAAAATAGCACAAACCTTATCAGGGTCCATGCGCACACCCTCTGCACTGATGATATGACCAAGGTCAACAACTCAGTCATTCCCAAAGCACATTTAGACTCCTTTGCATACAAGGAAGCCCTATCCAAAATGTCCAGTACAATATCCAAATGAGCAAGATGGTCATCCCATGTCTTGCTATAAACCAATATCTCATCAAAGAAAACTAGAACAAATCTCCTCAGCTGACTGTGGAAGACCCTGTTCATGGTAGATTGAAAGGTGGCCGGAGCATTAGTCAACCCAAAAGGCATGACTAAAAACTCAAAATGTCCACAGTGACATCTAAAAGCTATCTTCTATATATCCTCTTCCCGCATTCGGATTTGATGGTAACCCGATCTCAAATCAATCTTAGAGAAGAAGCATGCACCATGCAACTCATCTATCAACTCATCAATGCGTGGAATAAGATACCTGTTCTTAATTGTCCTCCGATTCAGTATCCTGTAGTCAATTCACATCCTGAGGGCCATCCTTTTTCTTCACCAAAACAACTGCTGAAGCAAAGGGAGACTTACTTGGCCTAATATGCCCCATAGAAATCAACTCCTGAATTTTTTTCTCGATCTCATCTTTCAGGCGCTTGGGGTGCCGGTAAGGAGTAATCATAATGGGCTTGGTGCCCTCCTCTAGCTCAATAATGTGCTCAATACCTCTGTCAGGTGGCCTGCTTCCTTGATTCTAGGATCCTCTAACCCATTGCTTGTAAACTTTTTCTTTTCTCCACAAGTGCTTGCCATTGTTTTATTTTGATGAGCACCTAGTGCCTAGAATCTTCTTTCTAGGGGGTTTTGATTTGGACATTTTGGTGCTTCTCTTGCACTTTCTGTCACACAGGAACCCTTAACTCTTCCCTTGACTTCAGCCTTTTGTGCATTTGTTTCACCTTTTAATTTTTTTTTTACACCCTTGGCTCTCCAATGGACTAGAGCCTACTCTCGTACAATTTTAAGTAGGAACATTACTTCATCTCCCAACTTGCCTTGTCTAGAGAAGGTTGTCCTTAGTCTTGTCTTTTCAACTTGATTGCATTCTTGGGAAGGGCTCCAACTTGGGAATCACACAGTTGTATTTTCCTCAAGTGTTATTTGAAATATTCTTCTTCATTCCCTTTGGTTGATGATCCTTAAAGATTGTCTGATCTCTCATGGTCTTTAACACCTTGTGGTCTCTTCTCACCTTTATTGGGATCTAAGGCCATGAAATGTTCAAATTTGAGCCAATTTATTTTAAGGCGATAGTGCCAAATTTTAACTGTTTTTTCTGATAAAATGTATACATGAATCAATAATAGAGATGACAATGCAGACCACATACAAGAGTGCAATATATCTTTATTTACACATGAAATTATTACAAAAGAAGACTAGAAATGGCCAGCCAAGGATTAGAGTCAATCTGACTAGATTGTACTGCTTCCTTGATGATACACAATCTATTTAAAAAACTCAATGGTTGCCAAGAGGAACACAACCATCGACTGACTCATGAAGGTGATAAACAACTAATACATAACTGGATAACGAATAATATTAAAACATAATAATAGGCATTGTACATTGACTACACCCTACCCTTCCTATCTTTGTTAAGGATATCCACCATTTGAAGCTTGCTATGAATGAGAAAACATCTGAAGCCTTTGAACTCTAAGCATGCATTATTTAAACAAAGGCTTTGCTAGTCCATACTTATTTATAATATTGGTATTGATATTTGTTGATAGCAGCATATAGTATGCGATATGAAATATCCCAATTAGGAATTTGCTTTGCTGCTGCTATAATTTTTAATTAAATAAATTATGTTTTCCTGTAGATTTTTGTGATCTTATAGAGCTAGACAGAAGTTGCAGAATAATGTTGTTTCTTTTTGTATTTTTCAGAATATTCGAACAAGTAATGTAATAGATAAGATGAATAATGAAATAAGCTGAGACAAGCAAGATCATAGAAATAAATCAGAACTGATACAGGCAGATTTCTGATTTATTATTATCCAGATTATTCCTAACGCACTGAGAAATGTGCTTACAATCAAGATTGGCGCTAACTGTAGAAATAAGAGGAAACACCAACCATTAACTCCAGCAATGAATGAACAGAAGTCTGCACCAATTCCAGCGTAGAATGTACCTG
>MU223519.1:2700964-2724185 GCA_018584345.1 Thuja plicata | reverse complement strand
AAATATATATGTTTATATTATTCATATGTCAATATCGGGTCATGACAGTCCGCCCTTCCCAAAATTGCTTGTCCTCAAGCAATTAGATGTCTTCTCCTTATTATACAATTGATGCACCATTATTTAGTCTTGGAACAACAATTTCAACTTAAGGTTAGAACAATCATATATTTTTAAAGACAATGCTTATCATATATGAGGATATTCCATTACAATATCCAACTTAGAAAATTAAGAGTATTTCAAAGGATAGTGCTTATCTTGATTTATTGCGGCATTTCCTCTTCTCCTCTATTAGGTATTGCCTCAGTCCATTATGAGTTTGCATGCTAATCCTTAGGAAGAGTTCATAATCAGGTTCCATGCTCTTAAGGGAGAACCTCCCAGGGTTCTAGTTGCCTTATATGGCCATTCTAGAACAGTTCTCAAGCTTTGTCACCATCTCATTATGAATTTCCCCTTCTAAGGCCTTATGGATATCCTTTACCTAGTATATCCATCCTTATAATATTTGGGAAAGATTTTATCTTTTCCTAATCCTTATGGGGGAGTCCGTGATCAGGTTCTTAGCCCCTATGAGAGGACTTCCTAGGGCTCTAGTTATCTCATAATTAACATAGAGTAGTCCTCCAACTATAATACCATCTCCTCACGACTCCTCTCTCCTTAAGGCCTTATGGATATCCAATATTTGGCATATCCATCCTTCCTAGAAGATGGACATTATCCTAGTGGTGAACATTATAAGTTGTCATTCCCAAATGCAATCCAAACCCTAATTGGGAATTTTAGGACAAATTAAATCCTTGTTGGGGACATTACACATAGTCCCCTTTCAAATGAAGTTCTCTTCTCCTTTTTATATCTCATGTTTGAGCAAGTCGTAACTTTTCATCTCATGGCTTTTGTAGCTTTAGTAGAAATTTTGTGTTCATCTTCTGTTGCGGGTTCTACTTGATTATGGATGCCGAGTATGGTTATTCTTTAGCTTTCAAGGTTGTTTGTGTTACTGCTTCAGCTGAGACTCTTTTAGAGTGTGTTTTATGTCTTTCTTTTATTCTATGTGGAGGATTATGTGTCATCTGTGGAAGCATGATGAAGGGTCACCGTGTTAGTGTGATGTGCTGTCGTGTATTATCTCAAGAGTCTCCCGCATCTGCTCACGAATAGTCACTCACCTCTTCCATTCGAATAGTCAGGAGTTTCAAGGACTCGTTATTCTTGCTATTCCCTCTTCACATTCTCATGGATTCAGATGTTGTTCTTGGTTCGAGCCCTCATTCTATTAATGACGGTTTTATTCTGTGTCGCGGGTCTGGCTATTGGACTGTTCTAGCATCCGTCTTTCAGCATTTGGTATATTGAGAAGAGATTGAGACCCGTCTTATGAGTATTTTGTTCAGCATGTATCTATTCCTTCTGTGCTTTGTTGTGAAGTTCCTATTTAGAGCTCTAAGCTTTTATATTGTTACAAAGATTATGTTAAGACTCTTTTCATATCATTTTGTATCGTTCTGAGCATTCAGTTTGTAAGGAAGTTTGGAGTCTTCATCATTGTAAGTGTTGATCGTTGTTCTCATTAGAGTCTCATAAATTTTGGAGGAATTGTATTCAGGTTTTATATTAATAAAGAAGATCTTTTTGTGGTGTGGTTGGGTTTTTCCCTCGAGCAGGAGGGTTTTCCTAGGATATATCAGGTGTTTTGTGTTTTGTTCTTTTTGCAACTATATTTCTATGCAATTCTGGTTTAAATCTAACATGGTATTTGAGCGGGTTTAAAGTAAAGATCCAGAACCAGATTGCCTAGTCTTAGTATTTTCTTGATTGTCTTCTAGTTTGTTTTCTTTTAGCCTTCTACAATGGTGAATGGTCTCAAAGTTGAAGATAGGCTAGATGGAGCACCCAACTTTACTTCATGGAAATTCAGTCTTAATTGCATTTGAAGAAAATGAGCTTCTCAACTGAAAAATGACATGGCTGAACCAACTGATGAAACTAAGAAAGCTCAATGGAGAAAGAACAATATCATGGGAAGAAAGATTCTGATTGACTCTGTTAACGATCATTTGGTACTTGTTATATCCAATTTGAATTCTTCTAAAGAGTTGTTTGAGAGTCTCCAAAGTCTGTATGAATTCAACAACACTAGCAGAGCTCTAGCTTTGAGACGTCAACTTCTTCACATTAAAATGGCTAGAGGAGAATCTATTGTATCCTTCTTTATGAAGATTACAGAATTGAAGGATCAACTCAATGTTATTGGAGATTCAATTGAGGACAAAGATCTCTTTATATTGGCCATGAATGGTCTTCCTCATTCTATTGGGAATCATTCATTCAAGGAATTAGTGGAAGAGATGAACTTCCTAAGTTTGATCGGTTGAGAGCTGATTGCATTCAAGAGGAATGCAAATTAGAGGCAAGAGGAAATGGTCGTAGGTCTCATCATGAAGATCATGTACTTGCTACTCAGACATCTAATAGAAAGGGAACAAAAGGCAATTTCAACAGGCATAGTGATAAGAATTCAGATTCAACCCCTAATCATATCAAGAAGAGAGATCTCTCTAGAGTTAAGTGCTTTAGATATGACATATTTGGTCACTATGCTAGAGATTGTTCTACAAGGCCTAAGCATCAAGTTTCTGTTACAAATGTTGATAATGCTTCTCCTCGTACGGAATCAACTGAAAATTCAGAGGGATTTTTATTTATATCAGCTCTTTCTAGTTGTTAATGTAAGGTAGTTGCAAGAGATCTCTTTCATACCTGCGATGGTTTCATTAGATTATCATTTTCATCAGCGTTTGATGTTGTATATGTACGCGCGTGAATGTTGGGCATCGAAGAGACTTCTTGGATTTTGGTAAGCCAAGAGTCTTCCCTACTGATCGGTCTTCGATGTGAAAAGTCACACTCGTTGAAGACTACGAGGAGTCTTCAACGTCAACAAGCAAAAGGCCGCATGCGTGTATAATTGTTGATCTTTTGGAGCGCCACATGTGTAATTGGCTGTTGCTGGTTTTGTAACTGAAGTGTCTCCTTGTAGCGGTAGACTTTTGATTCTCGGTGACATGTATTTAGGGAATACGAAAGGCAAAGTTGGTGTGAGTTGTTCTTTATATAGAGGGATTATCATTTGAACAGCTGCTGCGATTATTCTGAGATCAACGTGTGTAGATTATTGCTGTAGGATTGCATTGAGATTTACAGTGTTATTGTAAACGTCATTGCTGTAGCAGGGTGTCATCTATGTTATCATGAATTCTTTCAGCAAAGTGTCGTGTTGTTTTGTATGATCATTGCTGGAGTTATTGATCATTATCATGGGTATTTCATCGATGTGTGATTTGTCATGAGTCATCTGTAGATGAATATTGTTTGGTGTTGAGTTATTATTGTTATATCATTCTGTGAGAATAGTACATTTGAGTCAGTATTACTATAAAGAGAAGATCAGTATAGTGTTCTTTAAGGGTGTGCAATCTAAGCATCTTGTGAGAATTGTATACAGACTCCATTATTTAATAAAATGATATTTCTTGGTGTGGCTGGATTTTTCCCTTGAGGAGGGTTGTCCCAGGGTATTTATGGTGTTTTTGTGTTCCTGATTTATCAACATTTTATTTTATACAATTCTGGTTCAAAATATTAACATGGTATCAGAGTGGGTTTAAGGAAACGATCCGGACCAGAATAGGACATTTGGATTCTAGAAGGATCATGATGTCTAATGGATACGTTGTTCGATGATTCACTGCGGGTGTTTCAATCTCAACTATTGAGGCTTCTCATGCAATCTTCTATGTTGGGGTTCGAATTTGCATTCTCTGCCTATACTATAACTACGTGATGGTTAAAGATCTATTGGTGTATTGTGAGGAAGATTAAACTATGAAGAGATAAGTATTTTATGATTGTATCTTTGATAATGAGTTCATGAATTTTATATATTTTATTCATGCAATAACATTGAGATTAGTGAATCATGTATGCTTCTAGCATTAGTCTGTTTGATTCTATTACTAATCTCTGTAAAATGCTTTGAGGTTGGATCGAGGAGCACAGGATGATGAGAGATTGCACCCTGAGTTGAGTTGGTGGCTCTTGAAGAAGTACCTATTCAGATTATCTTGCGATTAGTTTATTCTAAGAGAAGGATATGAGATTCAGAGGAAGCTTGTGTGGCAGAGGAAGAGTGCCAAGACCTTTTGCAGAGGATCAACAAGCTCGTGTAGCAGTGTGACTGCTAAAGCTCATTGTTGGACAATATTTGAGTCAATTTCTTGGTATTGTGATTATCAAAGCTTGAGTATGCTGTCCTTGTTGAGAGGGAGTCTAGACTGAGAGGGAGTTTCAGTATTCAAATCCATTTTGTTATGATAATCAATGCAGTATGCTGCCCCGGATGAGAGGGATTCTCCATTCAGAGGGAGTTTGTCTATTCATCACAAGAAACCTTGCACGAGTGGGTCAGAAGGTTGATATCAGATTTAGAGTTAGTCTAATTTGAGAAGCCAGAAGGTTGATATTTGTCTTAGAGAGAGCCTTATCATCATGAAGAATTGTTAATGCGTTCTTCTCCGTGAGGGAGAAGTTCGAGGTGCAATCCCTTGATAATGATTTCTTCTCTGTGAGAGAAGTTCGAGGTGAAATCCCTTGTATCACCCTGTGTGAGTGCCCATGGTGGAACCACCCTCTGCGAGTAGGCAAGGTTGTAATGCATTCTTCTCTGGGAGAAGTTTGAGGTGAAACCCCTTGTTCCACCCTCTGGGAGTAACTATGGTGGATCCACCCTCTAGGAATAGCCATGGTGGAAGTCGTGTGTGTGACTCCATGACTTGCTGTTTCTTTATTTCATCCTCTAGGAGTAGCTATGGTGAATATTGTTAAGCTGAGATAACAATTTTTTATTGAGAAAATCTGTGATGAGATTTTGTTGACATTATTTTTGATTGCAACTATGTGCACTTGCCATGAGATGGTACTCTGAAGATCTCTCTCTTGCTAAGAGGGAGTGTTAATGTAAGGTAGCTGCGAGAAATCTCTTTCATACCTATTATGGTTTCATTAGATTATCATTTTCATTTGCGTTTGATGTTGTATATGTACGTGCGTGAATGTTGGGCAGTAAAGAGACTCTTCTTGGCTTTTGGTAAGCCAAGAGTCTTCCTTATTGATCGGTCTTCTATGTGAAAAGTCACACTCGTTGAAGACTATGAAGTCTTCAACGTCAGCAGATGAAAGGCCAAATGCGTGTGTAACTATTGATCTTTTGGAGCACCACATGTGTACGTGGTTGTTGCCGGTTTTGTAACTAAAGTCTCTCCTTGTAGCGGTAGACTTTTGATCCTCGGTGACATGTATTCAGGGAATACGAAAGGCAAAGTTGGTGTGAGTTGTTCTTCTTTATATAGAGGGATTATCATTTGAACAATTGCTGTGATTATTCTGAGATCAGCGTGTGCAGATTATTGCTGTAGGATTGCGTTGAGATTTACAGTGTTACTATAAACGTCATGGCTGTAGCAAGGTGTTGTCTATGTTATCATGAATTCTTTCAGCAGAGTGTCGTGTTGTTTTGTATGATCATTGCTGGAGTTATTGATCATTATCATGGGTATTTCATCGATGTGTCATTTATCATGAGTCATCTGTAGATGAATATTGTTTGGTGTTGAGTTATTATTGTTATATCATTCTGTGTGAATAGTACATCTGAGTCAGTATTACTATAAAGAGAAGATCAATATAGTGTTCTTTAAGGTTGTGCAGTCTAAGCATCTTGTGAGAATTGTATACAGACTCTATTGTTTAATAAAGTGATATTTCTTGGTGTGGCTAGGTTTTTCCCTCGGGAAGGACGGTTTTCCCAGGGTATTTCTGGTGGTTTTGTGTTCCTGATTTATCAGCATTTTATTTTATACAATTCTGGTTCAAAACATTAACACTAGTAGTGTTCCAACTGATAGTAATAAATGGCTAACTGATAGTGGAGCCTCTTGCCATATTGGTGATGATGTAGGTTACAATGTGAAAGGTGCAGGAAATTCTTCTTTTCATTTAGACTCAGGAATTCCTCTTCATCGAAATGATGTTTTGTTTGTTCCTGGAATCAAGAGGAATCAGATTTCTATTTCTGCATTGGAAGATAAATGATATAATGTTGCATTTGTTGAAGGCAAAGTTCTTGCATGGAAGAAGAAATCTAGTATTAAATCAGCTTGTGAGATTGGTGTACGCCATGAAAGTCTATACAGATTTTCAGCTCATCCTATTCAAGTCTTAGTTCATGATTCCATGTGTTCTAGTGAGCTGTGGCATAAAATATTTGCTCATCTAAATTTCAGATCTCTATCCTCCATGGAAAAGATGGTTGGAAGTCTTCTCAAACTAAATCAAGAACATGAAGGCATTTGCAAAGGCTGTGCTCTAGTTAAGAACATTAAAAGTCCTTCACATTAGTGAAAGTAGAGCAAAAGGTGTTTTAGAGCTGATTCATTCTGATTTATGTGGACCTATGTCTGTTGCTTAGTTGTTAACTGAGTCTGATATGCTTATCCACAACTTTATACTTATTAGATTTGCAATACTTTTAAGTCTGTGTTGTCCACTTATATGTCAGTTGATAGTCCTCCTTGCAAACTTGATTTGCTGAGTATTGATTGTGATAGAGATACTTTAATAAGGTCTAGTTGTTACAATGCTCACTAGTTTATGTTTATATGTTAATCTCTGAAGAAAATCTGATGCTTATTCAAGGGTTGCTGGCTGTAGGCTTACTGCAGACCCAATGCCAATATTGGTAATTTGGTTGCTTTAATATTCAATTCCAGTATGCTTCGATGCCCCTGTTGATAGTGTGGCTGATGGTACATACAACTCCCGTGAATGGTTGGTGCTTGTGTATTCTTCTATGTTCGGTGATATGTGCCTTGCTGATTGATTATAATTGCTGGATGCGTATTTAATTGCTGACTGGGTTTTAGAAGGGTGACTATATTATCCCCTTGAACGGATCGCTGCAGACTTATAGCTTTGACGTGTTGTCAAATTGCTTCATTGTGCAGCAGTATGTAGCCTTTTTTATTCAACTCTTTCTTTCCACTCAATCCTTGATTTTCTCTGCATTAGATACCCAGGCGCTGATTGAATAATTCCTAATCAATGATCCTCGCTGATCTACTCCTCCGTCTCTTATATCTCTACATCAGCCTGTTGCGACTCTTCACAGAGTATCATGCTACCTTGTGAGCCTCTTCATTCAGACGCGACCTATATTCTTTATTTACAATCGTTTCATATTACATTAGTTTGACATTTATAATGATATAAATATATTACATTATATTTTATATATATTATATTGTATGTTATATATTGTATATTATATATTATATATTATATGATAATGATATTAACATATTATATAGATATATAATGATATTAACATATTATAATTAATTTATATCTTCATATTAACATTATATTATTTATTTATTTGTATATTTTTATATTATCTTATTATTTAATGGTTATTTATTATTAAATCCTATTTCAAAGTGGGGATAGCACAAAATCCCTATCTTTTGATTCATTTTAATTATTCTCATATTCTAAATTAACTAAATTATAGAACCAAACATGGAGCATACACTAGAAAACTGAATGTATACACATGAATGCATGAAGACACGAAGCATACACGAAGTATACACATGGCTATATGCAGACACAAAGCATACATGTGATCACACGCATTGTTAGACCCTTCTTATTGCATAGAATGCATTTACTGACTTGTCTTTACCTTGCAGGATGGCAAGATTATACTCTGATACTATTTGTAATGTCCTTTACTTGGACTCTACTCAATCTACCCTAAAATTCTCTTTTAGGGTTTGAATAATGCTTCAAAATGGGAATTGTTACTTTTGTATCCTGATGTAGATCATATGGGATTCCATTGAAGTTCTATGCAACAAACTCATTGTCATAATGGAGCACTACTTGGGAGAATGTACGAGGCGCCTTGAGGTTTTCCACCCAGCTCAAGATCACAGAATGACAACCTTCATCCATCCTGCCAGCCCACTTGGGGTGTCTCTACCAGCGTGGCGTCCTAGTTGCTTGCGTCCTTTGTATGTACTATATCTCCCTCCAAAATGAGATGACCCAATGGATGAGAATCCTTAAAAGAATCTCTATATGTGTCACATTATACATAGGCAAATATATATCAAAGATAACAACATATAATATGCATATTGACAGCAAGGTCGAATATTCTATCTCCTATCAGATGCAAGTTCAATGATTATCATACAATTCATTGCAGAATATACATCATACCATCGAATTGGATAAGTAGAGAAGCTGCAGTTTAATATGTGTGTTTGAAATTGTATCCTTATTAGGTTTAGTGCTCAGTATTTTTGATGCTATCTTCCTTGTTCGATCTACCCTTCAATGAGTACCGATTGCTGATTAAGTACTGATTATTTATCCCTTGATTCACAACACAATGTATTCCTTTCAATGCTTGTAATGAATCTTCCTTTATACTTTATTGGTGGAAGGGTCACCACCTTCCATAAGGATTGAGTCAACACTTTTCATGGTTTCCTTTTAGATTAAGATAATATTCCCTAAATTGATCTCCCTTGGATGATCTCCTCAAATGAAACCTTCTCCCTTTATATCTTCCAATATGAGAGAGAGTGACATCCCTTCACGATGTCTGCCCCTTTGCAAGGGTCATAACCATAGTTATAGGACTCTGCGAGTCTTCGTAGGACTCTGTGAGTCCAGGGTTGGTTCCATCCAAACGGGTCTAATTGAACCTGGCCTCAGACTCGGCCGAGCCAAATCGAGTCTGAGCTGACTCGCTGAGTCAGCCAGACTCGGCTGACTCGCTGAGTCCCGAGTTCTGGACTCGATCGTGACAGTCAGCTGCATAAAGTTTAAAAAAACAAAATTTTAATTGATTTCCTTTGACTTTTTTATGTTTATTGCTTTCTCTCAAACCTAAAAGGAGCATTCATTCATTTGCCAACACAAGGAAGAGGGAAAAAAGGGTTGAGAGAAGAATATTGGGGTTTTAGAGAGTAGACCAGTAGATCGATTGGTTCTTAGATATTGATGGCAGATTGTTTGTGCAAGTTTATAGCTTGCATTCACGCATTGAGAGGAGTTAAAAGAAGCATTTGGAGGAGGCTTCTACAAATTTGAAGTGCATTTCTTCATTTTTGGAGCAAATTTGAAGAGGCGAGTTACATTTTTTGTGTTGTTTTCTAAATTTTTTACATTCATATTTCCATTTTGTTTACATTTGTTTTAGTTTTGTTTCATTTTATGTTGATGGAAAAGTAAGAAACCTTAGCTTTTTTTCTTTATTTTCTTTATTTCAATTTAATTAGAATGTGTAGAATTTGTAGATGCCTATTTTTTTCATTTATTATATATTGTAGGAGCAACCTAATGTTTGAGCCTGAGAGTAGTCTATCCAAGCCTAAGTGTAACCAAGATGCAGACCTTGTTAGATGCCAAAGGGATAAGGCTTGGAAACATGCCATCCCCGGATGAAAAAGAGGAGAATTTATATGTTGGCATTGCAATGTTAAATATAGTGGGGGAGGTATTAACTGATTGAAATATCACCTTGCACATACATTAGGGCATGATGCCAAAACATGCAAAGCAACACCCAAGGATGTTATACTTGAAATGCAAGCTCATATAGAGGAATTTGAAGAGAAAAAAGAATTAAAGCATAAGCATATGGAGGAAATGACAAACGTTGGTGGAGAGGCCTCTTCAAATCTTCATTCTCCATTACCTCCATCTACAAGTAGTGGTACTGTGAGTGTGAGCATTGGGCCTTGGATTCGTAAGAAGAAATCCACATTAGATTCCCTTATTGTTTCACGCACGACTCCAGGTTCCCAATCATCGCTTGAGAGCATGGGTTGGAATAAGGAGAAGCATGAGGCTGTGAAAATGACACTTGGATATTTTTGGTTCTACAACAACCTTCCATTTCATGCAGCAAGGTACTCATTATTTTAATTTCTATGTCTTAATTTTCTTGCTTTCAAGACTGGAGAGTATTCCACATTGATTATTTGAATTTTTAAAGTTGAAAGTAAAACTTAATTGTATACTTATTCTGTTTATTTAATTTGTTTTAGGTCTCCTTATTGGCAAATTTTGGTAGATGCTATTACTGTTTGTGGTGCAAGGTTCAAAGCCCCTAATGACGAGGAGCTGAAAGGTCCTATTTTGACCCGAAAGGTGGCTGATGTCAAAGTCACAATTGCCGAACAGTGTGAGGTATGGAGGAGGAAGGGTTGCACCATCATGACTGATGGTTGGACTGACAGAAGAAGTAGAATACTACTGAATTTTCTTGTCTCCTCATCAGGTAATTGTAGAACTTGTACTTACTACTTTGTAAACTATATTCAAGAATCAATATTGATTTAGTGATTAAGTTTTTAAATTTTGATTGTACTAAATTGCTTTTTTTTTTCTCAGTTGCCATAGTGTTTTTGTAATCAGTTGATGCTTCAGAGAAAACAAAAAATGCTGAGTATCTTTGTGAGGTCTTGGAGGAAGTGTTGAAGGAGGTGGGTGAGGAGAATGTGGTACAGATAGTTACGGATAATGCAACAAATTATGTTGCTGCAAGTAAAATTCTTATGGAGAGGCACCCCACCTTGTTTTGGATCTCTTGTGTTCTTCATTGCCTTGACCTCATGTTTGAGGATCTTGACAAACTTCCCTTGAGAAGAAACATGTGTAGAGCACGAAAGGAGTATTCGTAAATTCATATATAATCATACTTGGGTTCTCAATCTTATGAGGAATTTCACAAATAACAAAGAGTTGGCTCGTCCAGGGGTCACCCGATTTGCAACAAATATTATCATGTTGCAATCCTTGCTTCAGTCCAAGGCCGGTTTGAAATGCATGTTTGTAAGTGAGGAGGGAACTACATCATCATATGCGAAGAGCAATGCAGGGATTGAGACGACTGGTCGGGTTTTTGATGAGAATGGCTTTTGGTAACCAGCCAAGGAGATTGTGCAGGTAATTTTCCCTTTTGTTCTCATTTCCATTTCATGTTGTCATTTTTGTTCACACTTTTTAATGTTCATTGTTCATTTTAAAAGTAAAACTTAAAACTTAAACCTTAATGTTTCAACTTTCACAGTGATCGTAGTTCATAGAGCCTCTTATTGTTCTACGAATTGCTGGTGGAGAGAAGCCCACAATGGGATACATTTATGAGGGCATGGACAATGTGAAAGAGGTCATTAGATCTTTTTACACAGGGAATTGGGATAAATATGGTCTCATATGGGAGGTCATTCATTGACGATGGCACAATCTGCTTCACAGACCTATACATGCAGTTGCCCACTACCTCAATCCAACGTTCCAATTTCACCAAGATTTAAAGGTCGATGACGAGGTGTGGAGTGGGCTCTACGATGTTGTAGAGAGAATTTCACCTGATTCATTAGTTGGAGAAAACGTAGTCCATGAGATAGTAATGTATAGGAATTCACAAGGAGATTTCTCACGAGACTTAGCAAGAAAAAATGGACACTACTGATGCTAGGTAAAAATCTATTCAGGGTATCATTTAAAATTTAAATCTTAAACTTTTCTATCTATGACTTTAATTCTATTAGCATTTTACGTTGATAAAATCAAAGTTATAGAATATATTATAGAATTGATTTTTAATTTTTCGTGTTTCAGATGCATGGTGGAAGATGTTTGCTACTCAGGTGCCAAATCTACAGAGGAATGCAGTTCGTATCTTGAGCCATCCATGTAGTCTTCGGGATGCGAGCGCAAGCGGAGCATGTTCAAGCATACACTTGAAAATGTGCAACAAGTTGGCAGTGGAAAGGTCGAATGATCTTTTGTTCATTGCAACCTTCGCCTCTATCACAGACAGATCTTGGGCACTGACACATCTATCATTTCACAGGAGGTTGACCCACAGGCAGAGTGGAACATTGGGGTTGATGATCTTGTCTTCAGTGATGAAGACTTGGAATGGGTTGATCAGGTGGATTGAGAGGCAAAGGCAATAGTGATGGCAGAGGAGGAGGCTAGAGTGCTAGGAGACCCATTGGAGGACCCTGAGCTTGAGAGTGAGGAATCTGAGGATGATGAGGATGAGGATGTGGATGTCACTGAGGCTGAGCCTTAGACATAGGCAGAGATCATGCTTGCAAAATCTTCCAGGACCTCTCAGGCGTACAGTACGTAGGAAGGTTGCGGGGTCGACTAGTCACTGATATAGGGTACTCTGAGCCTTAGTCTTCTAGGCTCTAGGTTTTATTTTGATATAGGTTTTGAAATTTCGATTCCATGGATTTCATATTCCATGAATATTGTAGACATTTGACAGTGACACTATTTATTTTTTCTAATGTCTTATTTAGTTTAACTTATTTTCTTCAGAAATTTGCATTTATACTTATGTGATTAATGTAAACTTTGTATGTGTGCAAAGTAGCTTCTATTTATCTTAATTATTGTCTCAAATGTTAATTTATTAAATGATGCTGAATTTTTTTTAAATCCTTAAAAATCTTCGAATTTCTTGGGTTTTTCAATTTGCCGAGTCCTTGCCGAGTCCAGACGCCGAGTCCGAGTCAAAAATCAGCTTTCCGAGTCCGAGTCTTGTAACACTGGTCATAACCTTTCAGAATTACCACCCTTCGGAAGAGTCATAACCTTCCATCATTTATGCCCTTTGAGAGAGTCACAACCTTTCATAATTACCACTCTTTGAAAGAGTCACAACCCTTCATCATTTCTACCCTTTGAAAGAGTCACAACCCTCCATAGTTACCACCCTTTGGAAGAGTCAAAACCTTTCATCATTAATTATGCTTATTGAAGTAACCAATTTCTTATTTTCTTCTCATTCCTTTTTTCTCTTCCAATTCTTCTCATTCCTTTTTTCTCTTCCAATTCACATCTTCCATTCTTTCTTCCTCCATCCATATCCCCCTTTCAAATGAAGTTCTCTTATCCTTTTTGTATCCCATGTTTGAGGGAGTCTCAACTTTTCTTTTCATGCCTTTTGATCATTCATTAAAGTTAACTAAATTTTAGTTATGGTTATGTTTAATTTTATTCTTTTATATTTATAATTTATACTTTTTTTTTATTCTTAGAGTTTCATTTTATTACTATTGTTTATTATTAAATCCTATTTAAAAAAGGGGACATTCCAATTGGATTTACTAGCTTACTTTTAAAAGGCTCTTAACCTATTGCTCCATAAATGTTCCTTTAGGGTCATGTCAAATAAAAATAAGACAGCCTTATGTATTTTTTGGATTTTAATGTATTCTTTCATGTGCTAGATGTTATCTATCATGTTTGAAAACTTACAGCTTATATTGCTGTGTCAGATGATGTAGAGCAATGCAAACACACTTCAAGTCCATTGGGAAATGGAGCAATTGTTGAGACAATTGATGGTTTTGTTCTTGTACTAAGAAGAAGTCACAGTGTGGGAGAATTTCCAGGGCACCTTGTCTTTCCTGGTGGGCATTCAGAGGTACAGACACAATCTGAATTTTAAGCTTCTACCTGAAATGAATGGAAGG
Source organism: Thuja plicata (assembly GCA_018584345.1). Classification (NCBI taxonomy): domain Eukaryota; kingdom Viridiplantae; phylum Streptophyta; class Pinopsida; order Cupressales; family Cupressaceae; genus Thuja; species Thuja plicata. Next base: position 2,710,542 of record MU223519.1, on the reverse strand, counting down.
AAATAAGAACCTAGTTTTAGTTACCAGTGATTATTTTATTACAAAGTTTTCTCACGAAGGATAAATATTTACAAGTAAAAGTTCGCAGAATTACTTCGAAATTTTTAGGTGTCTGAATTTTTTTTTTCTTTGAATACAAAAGAACAATTTGATAAGCGATTCTTAATAGCAACCAAATAAACCATAATACAAGAAAATTAGATCCATTATTTAGCCCTATTTATGGCGTAATGGACCTTGTACTATGCCCTTTATTCGAAAATATCTAAAATTCTGGCAGCACATCATTCTTGGTACATGAATGATTATAATTAAGAAATACTAGGTTGTCTGGTCATATATGGATTTTATAGTTTTCCATGTTTTTTTCCTGCTTTCATTATGTCCAGGTTTGGTTGTATGTACAATTTAAAACTATAAAAAAAGAAAAAACCACAACCTGGACAAAATTTAAAAAATTAAATACAGAAATGAGAAACAACCGCTAATGGATAGTTTGATGTCAATTCTCAAATCATAAATTTTAAAGATAAATCAAATTTGTTTATAGCACAGTAGCATTATTTGGAATTCCAACTTATAAATACAATTTAGGTACTCAAGATTTAATCAGAAAAGATTAATGGAAAAATGCTGCTTTTCTATTTGGTGTACAACAAAACAATTTATGTTTTTGCTTTCTAGAACTAGAACAGCGGTCAGTGACCTTCATGGTGCATGCCATTTTTCAACATGTGCTCCAGATCCTTAAAAAAATACTTTTAGCTTTAGGTTTTTAAAATATTTTATTGGTTTTTCTTTTATTAATGCATACTTTTGGAACCCTATGGGTTTTCCGGGTGTGCAGTCCATGCTTGGTCATTTGGCCTGGGTATGGCCTAAGTATATCTGAAGCATACCTAGGCCAGGGCCTGGTCCGACTGGGATTAGAATTTGACCTAGATTGGTTTTACTTTGGGTTCATCTAGAGTTCTTGCTAAATCCATTAACCTATGTTATTGGGTTTTGTAGGAACCCTGGCCCAACCCAAGCCAGTTTGGACCAGGTTTTGATTCTAGTCCAGGTCTTGCCAAGATTCTCCCAAGGTCTTTTCCCCTATTACATCAGTTAGGAAATGTACATAACATCTTAGACATAATTTCTATATTAAGTCATTATATCAGCCATTGATTAAAATAGCGCTGATATATCGCCGATAGTAAACTTATCGCGATAAGTTCAGCGCTGCACAAAAATACGTGACTTTATTGTGGATTACTTATCTCCGCGAAATTCCAAACTTATCGCAGAGAAAACATGAAGTTATCGCTGAAATATCGATGATATTTAGAAAACTTGTCGGCCGTAGTCCGCTTATAGGGGCCGACGGCCCAAAAAGAGGCATTTCACATTTTTGTGTTTGCAAATTGGTATTTGGAGAGGAAAAAAATTCCCGATATTTTCCCGATAAGTTGCTGATTTATCTCCGATATTTTCCCTATATTTTTTTTGCCCTCGGCGATAAGTTGCCGATAACGATATTTTGAACTATTATCAACAATATACTTATCCTCAGATAATAATAATTATCAAATGCATATTAGATATTGATATTTAGGTGCCTCTGTAGGAAAGTATGCATAACAATTAGCATATTCTATATTTCTAAAGTATACACAAAGCCAAGCAAGAATAATCCTAAAAAAAACCATTGATTAATCGATATAAGTATTAAATGATACTCATACCCAAACCCGATAGTCTGAAGATTTCTTGTCTTCTTCCTTTTATCTCTATTTAATAATTGGTCGGTTGACTATTCTTAATTGCCGCCTCCTAATAACCATAATTATTTAGTTGATCACTCTCAAGGATAATTACGGTCTAATCACTACACTTAGATGCATCACTGTGGTTTCTGCTAAGATATCATGGGGTGGCTTGTTAATTCAATGGTGGCCAAAGAAAATCGTGATGTCTTTCATTAAGACGATTTTCCGAAGTGTGAATTGATGACGTGGCTTTTCTCTTTGCAATGCAAGTCTTTGACAGAACCATGACACGTTGTTTCCTTAATGCTATCTTCTCAGTGATTATATTGTGCTTAGTCCTCCATATCGAATATCGATATTGGCCAAGTCATGTTTCATTTATCGATGCTCAAATAATCTATTTTTGTTAGTGAGCATTAACTGTTTCAAGTTGTCTCTATTATGATTCTTATTGTAGCTTCCCCCTTGATAGCTGTTTGACTTTCAAATCCTTCAATAGTACGGTTGGTTTTTGGTAAATCGCATTCTCTTCTTATGGGTGGAATTCATGCTTCTTTTTAATAGTCTTTATAGTTTGCTCTTCATATATTATCAATTGAACTTAACTATTGATCTCCTCATAAGAATATCATTTCATGTTTATTCTTGGTCTTGCACTTACCACCTCTTTCATGGTGCTTTTGGGGTTGGTCATTCAAACACTTATGCCTTCCCTTCATAAGGTTGATTATCGTAAATTTAATCTATGCGAATACTTTTGCAATTTTGTCTCTTTAGAGACTTCACAAAATTGAGTTATTGGGTTGGTCTGATGTGGAAAGGTTTTGGGGGTTTCACAATTAGGGTTTCAAATGGGGGATGTGACAAATGTATAAACTGTTTTTCCCATAATGTAGGAACAAAATCTACTTCTTTTAACATGCGATGTACCATTTCCATGATGGAATGGTTGTCTTTTGTGATCTATAAAGTGGGGTGGCTATGCCATCGATAGTCATCAATGAATGTATTCAACTATCTAGACCTCTTAACACCCTAACAACCCAAATTACCATGTACATTGGATTTCAACACATTAAAGGCATGCATAACATTTTGAAATAAAGATCTAAGTACCAAACAAATGTGGAATTAAACATAACAATCAAGCACAATCTAGAACAACACATAATCTGAAGAAGACACACTTTTGGTAAAAAACACTTGCCTAGGAAGCAAATACTCCATTTCCACTATGGGAAAAAGAAGTACAGTGAGTGTTAGATGCTAACACAACTCTTAACAAGCTCCAACACAACTTGAGAGCTCTAATCATAACTCTCTTACACTCCTTTGTAATAGAATATTGTAATGTTTAGTCTTTAGTTTAGTAGGTAGTTTCTATTTTTGTTTTTAGTTCATGATTGTTTCTTTTAGAAACATCGTCTTTGTAAATTTATATAAGGAGCTTTCATCTCCTCTGTTTAATACAACATCGATTTATCATATCATGGTATCATAGCAGGTCGATGGGATTTCATAAAATTTGGTGAGTTTTTGAAGAAAAAGTCGAGCCTCTTTTGATTTGGAATTTTTTCCTAGAAATTTGTTTTTTGATTTTTTAAAATAAAAATCATTGGAGGTATTTTATGAAAATTTGTGGTTCATCATAGAAGATTTTTGCTGAAAATCTCGAACTTGGTCGAGGGTTTTAATCACGCAATTTCCTAGTTTGAGCAAGTCTTTGATTTTTGAGGGTTGCATGTACTTGCATGTGCTTTTTGTGAGTTGCATGATGTTTGCATATGTTTACCACGCGAAGTCTCATGTTTTGCCACATGAAGGTTTCTTTGATGAGTTTTCATAATTTTTTCCGTTAAAAATTTTCTGATTGGTTTTCATAATTTTTTCCCTTAAAATTTTTTTGATGGGTTTTCATAATTTTTTCCCTTAAAATTTTTTTGATGGGCTTTCATAATTTTTTTCCCTTTAAAACATTTCTGGTGGGTTTTAATAATTTTGTCCCTTGTGTTGATAATTATAGCGTCGATCAGATAAAATATTGACCCTACTATAATAGACAAATTGTGAAATATATAAATAGATATTATTGATTATAATATATTTATTATTAATATCTATTATTTATATTCATTATCTAATATAGTAATTATTGTTATAATATAATAATGATAATGATAATTATCATTATTATAATATAACGAGGTTAATATTATAATATAAATGATATTCATCATATGTATTAATATCGATCACGTAAATCCTATTCTATGATTGACATGTAATAACTGTCGGTGGGTTACCATAGTCGATGATAATATATATTATACCGATCATGTTGTGATCGGCATAATATATATATATTGTCGACAGGGCATATGATATAAACCGTGGCCAACACATAATATAGTCAATGGTTTAATATAGTCGACGGTATAACAAGTCGACAGTTTAATAAACCGTGCTTGTTATCGTATGTAATGAGTTAAAGTATAAGTCAAGCCTATCATAGGTGTGACTCCTTAGGGAGTCACTTCTATCATAGACGTGACCTCTCATTCATTTGCATATATATACGGTGGATAGTCTGCTTCTATACTACACCGAAATTGAAAAGTGTTGGTTATAGACAACAGTATTATTCAACGATATATATATATATATATATATATAGTTCTTCATCTAGCAAGTTTGACATACAAGGTTATTGTATTTACATACATTTTGAATTCTTCTTCTGCAGTTACATTGATATTAATAGAAGTGACAATTATATATATCTGCAGTATTGATTATATATATAAATAGTTTAAATTGAAATTAGAATAATACACTTGAGTTGAATTAACATGGTATCAGAGTGCTGGTAAAGGAAGATCCAAGAAGCTCTCAAAACTTGAGAAATTCTATATCAATTTGAAACTATCACATTTCTCACATTTCAATGGCAAGCGCTATCAGATTTGAAGATAGACTTGAAGGAGGGAACAATTTCTCATCAAGGAAATTCAGGATCAAAATAATTCTAAAAGAAAATAAGGTTGAGTCTTTTATAAAAGAAGAAAAGGAAGTGCTAGAAAATGATCCAGAAAAATCGAATTGGATTGAAGGAAATGAAAGGGCCATGAAGATCATAGTTGATGGTGTCAGAGATCACATAGTATCAATTCTAACAAAATTTGAGACTGCTCGAAAGAACGTATGAGATAAACAATGCTAGCAGAACCTTAGCACTAAAAAGGGAAATTAATCATTTAAGTATGAATAAAGGAGAATCAATCAATGCGTACTTTATGAGAATTTCCTCTCTAAGGGATGAATTAACGGTACTTGGATATACAATCCAGAGCAAAGATCTGACACTTATCGCACTAGACGGTCTTCCAAACACTTGGGAAACCTTTGTTCAAGGCATTAGTGCAAGATCAAAATTCCCAAACTTTGATCGACTAAGGTCTAACTGTCTTCAGGAAGAGTCAAGACAAAACAAGAAAGGAATCAAACAATAGAATATAGATGAAGATCTTCGAGTGTTAAATACAAACTTTCACAAAAGGGACAAGAAGAAACACTTTAAGAAGAGGAAGGACCATCATGGAAAAGGCTCATAAAAAAAGGATACTTCTCAAATTCAATGTTTTAGGTGTGATCAATATGGGCACTATGCAGCTAGATGTCCAGACAGACTTAAACAATTAGCCACATTTGCTAAAGTGAAAAAGAATAAAAATGAGCATAACTCAGAGAAACATGTATTTTACTTTGCCCTTTCTAATCAAGTATCAAACAAATCTAATACATGGATAATCAACAATGGATCATCAAGGCATATCACAGGATATAGAGAACTATTGGACTCTATGATAGAAGAAATTGATGAAGAAGTAACCATTGGAGACGACAACACATATCTAGTAGAAGGTGTTGGGACCTACACCATCAAACTAAAGTCAGGCATGTCTATCCAACTCATTGGAGTCCTTTATGTACCTGGCATCAAGAGAAACCTAATTTCCATATCTGCACTTGAGGATAATGGGTATCGAGTAACCTTCATGGATAAAAAAGTTCTGGCATGGCCAAATAATTCTTCTATCAAGAAAGCAATAACTATAGGACAAAGGAAAGGCTACTTGTATGAGGTATGCACTGAATCTAACCTTGCCCTAATCCATAATATTGCAAACTTTAATGAGATATGACATAGAAGATTAGGACATTTAAAATTTCGTGCCTTGTCTTCCATGGAAAATATAGTCATTGGTTTACCTAAGTTAAAACTATATCACTCAGGTACATCTAAGGGGTGTGCCCTAGGTAAAACACTAAGGGTTCATTTCAAAGTAGTTCTAGTAAAATGAGTAATGTTTTAGAACTAGTTCACTCTGATCTATGTGAACCCATGTCCGTCTCTTCTGTCGGGGGATTCCTATACTATGTAATATTTGTTGATGATTTCTCCAGAAAAACCTGGATCTACTTTCTCAAATGTAAAGAATCAGAAGAGATCCTTAGGAAATTTAAAGAGCTCAAATCCTTTACTGAAAACTCCTCTGGAAAGAAAATAAAAACCTTAAGAACTGATAATGGGAAGGAATACACTTCTGACATCTTTAGAGAATTTTGTAAAGAAGCCGGGATTAAGAGGGAGTTCACTGTTGCTTACAACCCTCAACAGAATGAGGTTGCTGAGAGGAAAAATAGAACAATTGTAGAAGTAGCTAAAGCCATGCTTCTTGATCAAAACTTAGAAACCTATCTTTGGGCAGAAGCTTCCAACATAGCTATATACATACAAAATAGATGTCCTCACTCTCACATTGAAGACAAACTCTTGAAGAAGTTTTCACAGGTATAAAGCCAGATATATTCATTTAAGAATATTTGGATGTCTAGTTTATTTTCATATACCTAAAGAAAAGAGAACAAAACTAGAACCTTCTGGAAGAAAAGGAATCTTTGTTGGGTATAGTGAAACTTCCAAAGCCTATAGAGTATTTATACCTGGACACAAAAATATTGAGCTCAGCAGAGATGTGATATTTGAGGAAGATCTAGCCTTTAAAAGAGCTAGAAACTCTATTGAATCAAAAAGTAATATCTCACCTTCAGATCAAAAAAGGGACCCTGCTCCTGAGCTTCAGAGGGAGTATCCTAAAGAAGATGAAAATGAAGTACAAAATACATTGCAAGAGAACATTAAGAAAATACCACTTTGGGCCATCAAAATAATGGAAGAAGCAAAGAAGTTTGCAGCTCCTTTAGGGACTTTTAGAGAAAGTAAGAGACCCCGAAGATTGTCCAGCTATGTGGCCTTAATGAATGATCTCTCTAAGTCTGAACCTTCTAATGCATCAGAAGCTCTCAAACACCAAGTATGGGAGGATGCCATGATAGAAGAATACCAATCTATTATAAAAAATGATGTTTGGGAAATAGTTCCAAGGCCAAAAGAGAAATCTATTGTTTCATCCAAGTGGCTATTTAAAATCAAGTATGCTACAGACGACAGTATAGAGAAACATAAAGTCAGATTTGTTGTTAGAGGTTTCTCACAAAAGGAAGGAATTGATTATGAGGAAACATTTACACCAGTCGCCAGATATACCTCAGTTAGAGCCGTTCTAGCCATTGTAGTAGCCAAAGGATGGAACATCCATCATATGGATGTAAAGACTGCATTTTTAAATGGGAAAATAGAGGAAGAAGTCTACTTAGAGCAACCATAAGGATTTGAGATTCATATGGCAGAATCTCATGTGTGCAGGTTAAAGAAAGCTCTCTATGGATTTAAACAAGCGCCCAGGGCTTGGTATGAAAGAATTGATAACTATCTCATGAAGCTAGGATTTTCTAAGAATGATGCAAATCCAAATCTTTACTTCAAGCAAAGCAAAGAAGATATGTTAATATTAATATTATATGTTGATGATTTGCTAATTACAGGAGAAGATCACCTTATTGATCAATGCAAAAGGGACCTTGCTAAAGAGTTTGAAATGAAGGACTTAGGTCTTCTACATTACTTCCTTGGATTGGAAGTTAGACAGAACTCAGATTGCATTATACTCAATCAAGGAAAGTACACCCTGGACATATTAAAGAGATTTGGAATGATGAATTGCAGACCCATGTCTTCTCCCATGGAAACAAACCTTCATAAACTAAAGGAGGCAGCAACAGATTCTCCATTTGCAGATCCTACCCTCTATAGGCAGATAATTGGATCCTTGATGTACCTGGTTAATACTAGACTAGATATATGTTATGCAGTAAATGCCTTAAGTCAGTTTATGTGTGAGCCTAAGGAGATTCATCTTATGGCTGTGAAACATAGTTTGAGATACTTGCAAGGTACTCCGAATTATGGACTCAAATATGAGAAAGTTGACTTGAATCTACATGGATTCACAGATTTTGATTGGGCTGAAAGTGTAACTGACAGAAAAAGCACCTCAGGTTGCTGCTTCAGCTTAGGATCCGCCATGATATCTTGGATGTGTAGAAAACAATCTTCAGTGGCTCAAAGTTCTACAAAAGCCGAATACATTGCAGCAAAAGAAGTAGTATGGCTCAGAAAACTGCTTGTGGGATTATTCGGTGAGCCCCTAAGACCGACAGTCATCCATTGTGATAATCAAAGTTGTATAAAACTTTCTGTGAATCCAGTATTTCACGATAGATCCAAGCATATAGAGATTCCTTATCATTATGTAAGAGACATGATGGATAGGAATGCAATTCAGTTGGAATATATCAATACAGGAGATCAAACAACAGATATACTAACCAAGCCACTTGCCAGAGTTAAAGTTGAACACTTCAGGAAAAGTCTTGGTATGATTGAATTATAATTTGTATTGTCATCTTTACTGATATATATAATATAAGATGTTTAATGTGTAAACTTCTTTTGTCATATGTGTTGCTATATGACTTTATGGGCCCTACCCCCTGTATTCATATCTTAAAGGTGACGATCTTTTGGAGATAAATACTTGTATTTAAATATTATAAGATGACGATCTTGTAATATTGATATCATGCTGACTTGATATCATTCATGGATGTGCCATGATCAGTTATGGTAAACATTATGAGACGTAATGTTAGTGCACATACCATAAGGAGAATGTAATTTTCTTAAGCATACCATCCTTTAGTTATCATGAGTTATGTGATACTACTCATCACGTGCTATGTGATGTTTTGTCTTCACGAGATATGTGAGACTTTTATCACGAGTTATGTGATACTACTCTTCACCTGTTATGTGATGTTTTGTCTTCACGAGATATGTGAGACTTTTATCACGAGTTATGTGATACTTATCATCACGTGTTATGTGATGTTTTCTCTTCATGAGATATGTGAGATTTTTATCACGAGTTATGTGATACTTATCATCACGTGTTATGTGATGTTTTCTCTTCACGAGATATGTGAGACTTTTATCACGAGATATGTGATACCTATCATCATGTGTTATGTGTTGACCTATCTTTACGATACATGTGAGAAATATGATACATATGATTTTATATTCCCTAGCTAAGAGGGAGTGTTGATAATTATAGCGTCGATCAGATAAAATATTGACCGTACTATAATAGACAAATTGTGAAATATATAATTAGATATTATTGATTATAATATATTTATTATTAATATCTATTATTTATATTCTTTATCTAATATATTAATTATTGTTATAATATAATAATGATAATGATAATTATCATTATTATAATATAACTAGGTTAATATTATAATATAAATGATATTCATCATATGTATTAATATCGATCACGTAAATCATATTATATG
>MU223519.1:2649331-2697891 GCA_018584345.1 Thuja plicata | reverse complement strand
TTATATTGGGAATGAGGATAGGAGAGACATGTCCCTTCACGGGACATGTCTATTCATTATTATTTATAAGAAAGGACATACCTCTTCCAACTAATTATAATTTAATCAATCTTATAATGTTTCATCACTCAATTATTAATTAAGAATAATAATATAATAATTTAATATTAAATATTAAATTTCATATGATTAATAATAATATAACATATATATTATATTATTATTAATCAACATATATTATATGTATTCTAATGATCATACGATTGAAGATACAAACATTAACAAAAATGATGATTTGTAATCTTGGGTTTGGCGATTTTTTCCTAAAAAATCATGACTTTTTGCAGTCTGTTCTGGGGTGTCGTGTTCTTCTGCAAAAGTTTGGAGGGTTTGCTAATGTTTCCTCAAAATCGTGGCAGCTGTTCTTGGTGTGTCTTTGGCTACAGGGAGTGACAAATCTATTATCCAACATTAGTTTGGACGTTTTGTGATGATTTTTGGTCAGAAGTTTTGCATATTCTGGGAGGGTTAGTGGAAGACTCATCTCCGTGGTAGAGTCAGTGGCGGGTTCTTGTCTCCGTTTGCAGAGCATTCTGAAGAAGGGGGCAACCTTCTCTATTTTTTTTGGATGGATTTTGGCTACTCTTGGTCATTGACATTCTGCAGATCCAAGGAGGGTCTATGCAACAACAAAATGTTCTGAAGAATTTATGACCACAAGACATGTAGTCTTCTGCAGGGTAGTTAGACGATGACCATTAAGGGAGTGTATTAGAATGTTGTAATGTTTCTTTAATGGTCATATTAGTTAGTCTTTAGTTTATTAGGTAGTTTCTATTTTTCGTTTTTAGTTCACGATTGTTTCTTTTAGAAACATCGTCTTTGTAAATCTATATTAGGAGCTTTCATCTCCTCTGTTTAATACAACATTGATTTACCATAACACTTTGTTAGCAAGTAAATGTTCTCATTCATTAATGGCTCTACTCCCTAATAACTAAAGTGTCTAATGTCTTCAAAGAATGTAGAAGGTAGGCAAGACATCCCCTTTGCTTCTTGAAAAGTTGGAAACAAAAGATCAAGCATCAAATCCAAAGCTTACCATGCTTTGGAATGCTTCAAGACACTCTTTGAGAAGTTTTTAATTGAAAATGCATTTTTTGTTATGATTTGGATGCTTCTAGGTTGCCTTTTTGCCACATTGGATGATTAGAAACTCTTAATAAGCTTCCTAAATAGCCTAGCCATCTTTTATATGGGTGGAAAGTATCTCAAAAGCACTTTGGCAACAATGTTCTTGTAGCCATATCTGTAACGTCCCCATTTTTGTGCCTTCCTAAGTGTCAGTTATTTTCAGAGGTTAGCTTATCATTAGTGGTCCTCGTAGGCTAATGTGGTGATTAAGTGGCCCTTTGAGGGCGATTCAGGGTTATTTAGCTGACCGTTTGGGCATCTATTTTAGTGCTCTCCATCCCAGTGCATCTTTGTGGTTTGCCTTCCAAAGGTTTTTCAAACTCCATTTATACACACTATTTTTAGTAAGTCACTTGGATGTTTGGGTCCATACTATTTATGGTAAGTCATCTGGATGGTCAGAGGGCACCACAATTATATCCGAAAAGTTGACAAGATTAGTTGGTATGATATTTGACATTTAATGGAGTTTAATGATTTAATTAAATTAATTGAAGTCTAATCTAGCATTGACTTTAATATAATTAAATTAAATATCTTTATGAATTTCTTAAAGTATTTAATTATTGTGGCGAATGGGGTGCCAACATATGGAGTTATAAGGATATTAAAGTGACTTTATATTAATAAAGAGATTATATGAAGTGGTCACTTTATTATTATTTCCCATATGCAAGTTAAATATTAAATCATAAAAAAGTGGCAATTTTAAATAGGGTTTTCAAAAACTTCATGAGAGGATTATAATAGGGGATTTGAGGAAGTCATTTGATATACTTGGTTTATTTAATCTCTCTAAGAAGTTTGGGTGCTTTGGATTTCATTTATAGGAAATCTAAGGACGAAAACCCTTGGAGTTTTTCGGTTGTGTGGACGATAACCCATTCAACTTATTAGGTGGATTCATTCTAGAATTCACATTGAACTTATTGCAAGTATTTGGCATTGAGAAAGAGCTAGAAATATTATTTATTTGTAGGTCTATAGCTGCTAGGGTTTGTTATTTGCTGGTTTTCAATGATTTTTCCAGCTAGGGCAACTTGATTTGGATTGAGATTTGGAAGCCATTGGAAGTGGAATAATATTTTATTATTGCTAGAATATTTATGAGATTTTGGCACAAGGGTTTGCATATTTCGGAAGGGTTGAACATGGTATAGCTAGGGTTTGAAGGACAGTGATTTACATCAGAACTTCTGAAGACATTTGTTGTTATCAACCATTATGGTCATCCTTTAAGGCAACCATACCATCTACAAGTTGTTGGGCTTCCATCCTTACTTTTGGGTATGTGAGGATTCATTGTGATTTGTAATAAACTCAATTTGGAAGTAATCAATTTGCTGTTGCAACTTTATCAGAGCTGATTTGAGGCTAATAAAGTGGTCTTTCATTAAGAAATTTGTTGCTTATGTTTTATGCATTTCTTGCTCTTTCATTTCTACACGTTCTCTCATCATTTGGCATTCAAAACAAACATAAAAAATAAGTCAAGAACTCAGAAATCAGAAATTAAACCTTGCATGCAAAGTGTTTGACAAAATGTCAAATATCCAAAATTTGAAAAAACAAATCAGATTGAGTAGGGGTTCTTACAATATCTTTCACATTTGGGCTTAAAGCTCTATTTTTTCATATTTCATGGATTTTTGAGATGGATGTGAATATGCAAAAATATTCAGCGTAAAGCTCCAGTTAATTACTATTTTTGGCCTTACAACAAGCTGTAAACTTATGAAGTCAACACTGACCCTACCAAATGCTCCAACATAACTTTAGACCCAACTTTTTAGATCGCACCTTTGCTAATAGGACTATAGGAAGCATTTGTTCCCAAAAGCTTTGCATTAGAAAATAACTGCTGAGGATACCTTCATCTCGCAAAGGTGCCTTCTTGTCTTGCTTCACAATGTAGTCATCACTCAAGATTTGTCTTATTGCCTCCACCAGTATCTTGCTCCTTGCACACAAGGCTTTGTCCTAGCACCTCCAAGTGAACTCTTAAATTTCAAACTCATGAATCTGCCACTTGCATTGATTGAACGTTTCCCTTTGGAGAACAAACTACCATAATATTGGACTTGCCTTTATGTGCATTCAAGAAATACTCTTCCTTTAAGACCAATCTTTATTGATTCTTTTGAAATAGATTACATCATTCTCATAAAATATAGGCACCCAAAGTTCACACTAAAAATATTAATAGGAACCATATCAAGACAACTTCACCAACAAACTCCAAACAAAACTTAAAAGGAAGCTAGCATTGCTTAGTGAATTTCAACTTCACATTCTCCTTTAATCTGCGCCAGCAGTAAGGATGGGCATGGTCCACCAACTTCAACTATTTTGCAAGAAATAAAAATTCAATTGAGAGTATGAATCAAATAATGTGCTTTGGCACACACCTCATTGATGTTTTAGGGTGCAACTTTCTAAATTTCTAAAGAGCACAAGTCTCATAACATGTGAGAGCATGTTAGACAAGTCTCAGCCTTGCAAAAAAATATTGCTGTCGTGGAGAAAGAGGGTGCAAACTGAAATACACTTCCATTTGGGACATGGAGTAGTCCAATTTCTTTTACTTATCTCTCCATCAAATGGTTGAATGTCTCTTTCATCCTCCACTTTGAAGAACTTATGAGATTTTGGAGTGTCGTCTTGCTCAACACTCACTTTCTAAGCTTCACCTTCATCTTGGTGCTGTTAGTCTAGGTTTTTATTTTCCTGGTTGGTTATTTAATTTCCTTTTCCTAGCTTTTTCTTACACTTTTAATTAAGTTTGCTTAGGATAATAAAGTGAGTAATTAGTGTGAGTGGGTGCAAGGTGTCGGCATCTTCCATAGGAGTTACACATGCCTTTTTTAGGCTATTTTAAAACGATTTCAACAAAAAAATGCCCTAAAAACTGCTGCAAAAAGCTTCAGATGCTGCATGTGAAAAAAACCCTTAAATTTCAAAGAAATCTGCGATTTCCAGATGAAAGAAAAAGAGACTCGATTTGCAGCAACCCTAGTCTGTGAAATTACTTTTAAAAATATCTGTGACAAAAAGAACATGATTTTGTTTAAAAAATCGAACAAAAACTTCTAAAAGAAAAATTCTTCAAGGAAAAATCATGATTTTAATTTTAATTTTTGCCAAAAAGTATAACTGAGCTCTCTCAAATTGTTATGGTATTGATTGATTAACTAAGGAGACGAAAGCTCCTTAGATTACAATTTGGAAACAATGTTTCTAAAAGAAAAACAATTGTGAACTGAAGAAAACAGAAAGTTTCTAAAACTAATAAAATTACATAAATGACCATTAAATAATAAATACGACAATATTACTTTTATAATTATAAATTTACACATTGAGTTTCGTGGGGTGCAATACTGTCCATGTTCATAATTTTGTTAAAATTCTTGGATTCAAAAGTAACAAGACCACGATGCTGCTTAATAGTTCATTAATGAGCTGTCTTCTCGATGCTGGAAAGCAATCTTAGAATGTAGTTGCAATTTTCTGATATCTTTGGCCACCCTGCTTATCTATGATTGTATATTGTAGGTGATTAACTTTATATTATATTCTTTGTGTTAAGTAATACTTAGGTGAGTGAATAACTTGAACTCCATTACAACCTGGAGTTTTGTTATAATTGAATACAAAACTTATGTAGGCCTTCAACTAGAATAAAGTTAAAAAGTTTGTGAAAGTTTAGATATAGCTTATAAGCTTTATATAAATAGTTTTTTTTTATAGACTGCAGGAATCTGGTAGCCCCACCTATAAACTGCAATGTGCCTGGTAAAATTTTTAATGTGACTGGTGATACTAGCGCCACATGTCCTTCGGTACCATGTGGGCTGGGGGGAGATTCGACTTGGTGACCTCATGCCTACCACAGGAAGCTCACACCAATTGAGCCGGGCCCCCAACCCATAAATAGTTTTTCATCTTAATCATGTAAAAATATTAAATTACAATGGGTGAAATGTTAAATTTTGCGGTTTTTTTTCACCAGGTTAAGTTTTTCAAGCTTGTGTTTTTTCTTGAAATACATAGTTATGAAAAAATGTTAATCCAAAGTACTAACAAACTCTATGTTTGTGACAGCCAGAGGAGGTCGGTATTTCAGGGCATGTTTATACAAATGACAAAACCTTCATTACAAATTTGAATTTGAATTTGAAGATATCTGCAGAGATGTTTGATGGTATTCAACGTGAAGTTGTGGAAGAGATTGGTGTTCCTGCACAATCTCTGGTATGATAACCTCAAATGTACTATACGTTTTGAAAAGTCTTTCAAAATCTGGTTTTGTTGTTTGTAAGTTTTTGTTTAAACTATAAACACTTGTTAGCATAGTCATGGCCAATATAGTAAATCTTGTTTTGCCCAAAATCCAAAAACTGACAGGCCAAAACTTCCAATTTTGAAGTCACAGAATTCTCACCCTTGGAGTAGAGGTATTGTGATATAATTGTTTTAAAACCAAAACCAGAATGACCTCAGATGTTGTACATTTCGATAATTGTAATAAAGAAGCTTCATCATGACAATTGCCTATCTCTGATTAATTGATCCCAGAATTTTTGAATCATACATTTGATGGTGATGTTACCTTCTGCTTTCAAATTTTTTTATCAATGTTTTGGTAAATAGAATTGGATGGGATACAGTGGATTTTGGATACAGATTTTCAATTTTTTTTTGTGAAAATAATATATAAAATTTAATTTCTACGTTAAAGTTTTTGTTTCTCTAATGATGTGCATACTTGGATTTCAAGATGTGGTATATTCCCCTCACACATCAAGGTACTATTCGTTGTCTTGTAGAGCGATCCAATATTTATTGGCATTTCTCAGAGAGTGACTAATGTTCGACCCACTGTTTTCTTCTACATCAAATGTAGTCTACATTCATCAGATATTCAGAGCTTATATTCAAAAGCAAAAGATGGCTATGAATCAACCTATCTATGTATATTGCCTAAGGTATTATATTGGCTACTAAAAGAGATATACTAAACTCTAATTTGTAGACAATTTTTATAGTGAATTGCATGAATACTTTAATTGTCGAACTCGATATTTTCTGATGTTGATTTTCTTTCATTGTTCAGTATGATTTAGCAACTGCAGCATCAGAGATGCCAGGTTGTCACCAAGGCGGGTTTGCATTGTATGATCTTATGACAAAGGAGGCAAAAAGTCATTGAGGTGCAAAATTTTCATTTTTCTTACCCTTAATATTTATTATTTTTCCTTTAGAATCTATGTTTTCTCTTTAAGTTTAGTTCCTAGCTCAACTGTTTCAACTTGACAAATATTTAACTCAATCTTTAATATACTTTTGTGGTCCTGCTAGAACTACTACTATTTTCTTTTCCTCTTTTTGGTGAAGATATGAAGGATTAGGTGACCTAGAACCTCAAAGATGACTTGTGAAAAAATCTGCTACAAATAGAGATAAACATCCTATCACTGCTCCAACTTGTGTAAGTGAAATTTTTGGTAACGGGGCTTAAACATGTGAATGGACTAAACTCTTGGATGATCACAGCAGCTTGAAAATATTTAATTATTTGATCCTCTTCCCTTCAAAAAATCCTTTTGCTCTCTATCTGTTAACCTAGTATCAGCTAGGAGTGCTGGGAGATATAATCAGTTAGTGCCGTTAGAATCTACCACACTGATGATATGTCTTACCTCTACCTTTACTGAAGCTTTAGGGATTGGTACTGGAGTGCTTGTTTTTTTTTCTACTGTAGTCCATCATTGGAGAAGGGTTTTGAGCAGAAATATTTACAAGTTGGGAGGATCTAATTCTCTAATCCATATCAATCATTTTTGCAAGACTACACATCCACTTGTAAGGCTGACTAAGGCCAAATAGTCATCTTAAAACAGGCAAATTGCATCCTTTATTTTGCGTTCTAGACTGTATACTTTCTCACAACTCTCCACACTGCAGATTCACACTTCTCACAATTTTTTGATTATTTTGACAAAAAATTGCATTCACATTAAAAGATTATTTTGACAAAAAATTGCATTCACATTAAAATGTAAGGAATTGACTTACATTTGCTTCATCTCTCAACCATATATATATATATATATATTTTGAATAAATGCAAGATGCTAAAACATGAATCCATTAACCATTATGGAATGATGTCATCAAACAAACATACAGTTTAGCCTAGTGAATGTTCAATACATTCCATTTAATTCTATTCTATTTTACTAGCCATTTGAGGATTTCGTTTACAAAGAGGGCATGAACTTTGAAGCATAATCAATGGATCAACGCTTTGAATCTTTTCGATCTCTTCTGGGGATAAGCTTGTTTGTCTTCTGGCAGCCGAAACAAGACCCAAACAAATCAAAAGCACACAAAGCATTAGCACTGGCGGCCCACATACGACCAAACAAACAAAGATATCTCTTTAGGGGTTAGGATTGTTTCACTTCTAGCGGCCCAGGCAAAATCCAAAAACCCAGTAAGAATTTGTTGTTTCAGGCTGATGCAAACACCACTCATTGCTGTCATGAAAATCAGAATTGTTAGAGCTCGTATTTTCCATGCAATCCTCATATTTGACACTCCCATCTTGCGAATCAAGACTCAAGGTGACACCCACAACATCCTCCGCACTTGCCCTATCATCAACACCATCATTATGCTCAAGCAAGGGACTGCTGTCATAAAAATCAGAACCATTATTGGTGTTTGAACAAGTGTTTTCCTCTTTCTTCTTTGCAAACAAAGGAACCAAAATTTCCGTATGTTGTAGAAGCCCAGATATATTTTTATTGTAATCCTTAAAAGGCATTATTATAGTTCTGTAGGGTATGTATGAGCTTTGGCATAAGATTCTATATAGACTTTGTTTTACCCATGATTCACACAAACCTTCTATCTTGAATGTAAGAGGCCTCCCCCATAGGATGGCAAGAAACATCTCTGATACCACTGTAAGAACCCCTGCAGGTTCTAACTTCACCAACCCATTGAATTGCTATGCAATGATATATTTGACTGATTGTTTTGGAATAAATATGCAATTTCTTGAATTTTTTAAATGGATTGCCAGATAAGAATTAACTTATGTAATTTTCTTAAACTTTCAAAAGTGTTGCTAGACAAGAATATAAATTTTGCAAGAAATAACAAACTGAAATAAAGTTCAACAATATGAGTGCTGTAATTGAATTTTATTATTTATATTTTCATTGATAATGATAAAAAACACTCTATTCATACTTGGAATTTACACCAACTCCTTTATAGTGAAATCTGGAATTAATAGCAGCAAGGTAAAAAGCTTGAAATTTGATAAAAAAATGCTTGCAATAATGAAGCTACAGGTCTACAATAGATGAGACTTCAAATTTGCTTCAAACCCTTGATATTTCTTCACCAATAAACCCAATCATGGCCTCTGAGTAAAGCCATCGCCATTTGCACAATTCACTGGATATTACACCAATTCAAAGTGCTAGAAACTACGAGGAATTCCCAATTCTCCAAACTAAAACTTCTGAAACCTTTGTCTCCAAATTCTCTTTACACAATTCAATAATATCAAATGCATAGAGTGAATGAGTTTTGCTTGCCTTGGCTTTTTATAATTCTCAAAAGAGAAATAGATATGTATCTTCACAAATACACTTCACATAACTTAAAAATATTTAGCTTTTGTTGTACTTGCTTTTGATGTATTTGAAATATTATATTTAATTATATTTCTTTCCATTTGGTGCATAATGAAATAATATAAAGTATATTTTAATAATCACTTATGTCTCCCTGTAAATTAACACTTTATATTATTCCTCATATGCACTTATAATTTGACTTTATGATCATTAAATAACCCTTTTTTATATTAAAGTCAAATAAAATTTTATGGTGTGCACTTTTAATTAATCATTAATAAAGTATTACTTTATTAATAATTAAAATGTCATAACTCTAAAGATACTCCTTATTCTCGATTCTGCCAGAACCAGAAGGTAACCCACTGCATTCACTATTAACCAAGGTGCCTTTCTAAAAATAGAAAGGATCCATCTCTATCAACCCTTGATTTACTATAGCTAGTAAATCCCTGAATACCTGATAAAAAAAGTGCAAAGGTCATCACTGCAACTGCGGCCGGTCGAGGTGCCCAGCCAAATATGGAAATGTTGGATAGATGACTTACTATAAATAGTAAGTCCAAAAAATTGAGCCAACTGACAAAGGAGTCAATCACTGTGCATACCAAGAGCCTGGGTGCCCTTGCTAGATATAGCAATCCCTCAACAATAACTTACTATAAATAGTAAGTTTTTGAATAATTGCTCAAGACAACGATGTTGAATCTCAAAACTCCCACCAAGTTGTTTGGGCAACCTGCTAAAGATAGAAGCCCCGACTTTTCCAAAATAGACACTTACTATAAGGGTATGTGCAGGATCATGGTATACCAAGCTATGACCTTAAGTGGCAATGAAAAATCAGAAAACCAGGGTTAGTCAATTTGACGTAGAACGTTGAATATCTTATCAACTTTATGTCAAAAAGTTGTAAGAATATAATCTTTAGGAAATTGAATGTAGTTTTAACTACTAGTCCTTTTCTGAAAAAAATAATAATTTAATTGTTAAAAATTTTAGATTTCAATGCAGTAGTACGAAAATTTTAGGAAAAAGATAAAAAGTACGTGTATGTCTGACCACCTTAATCACAATCAAATGATGATATATTTTCACAAAATTCTAGATATAAGTAGTAGACTCATGCCCGAATGTGACACATTTTTGTGTAAATTTTTACCAATTAAATAATTAATTATGAAATTTCTGCTACAAGTTTTTCAAAATAAAAAAACTCCTATGTCTGACCACCTTAACTAATTCTAAACTTTACAAAATTGAAAACTTTTTTTTTTCTTATAGTAGGCGAAGCATAGAATGTGACACATGTTTTGGATTTCAAAAAGGTTAAACCGTTTGAAAGTCATAGTTGTTTTTCAATCAGTCAATCAATCAGAACTTTAGAGAAAACTCAATTAGAAAATAAGTAATAATTACTTACTGAACTTGAAATTTGACAACAATTATATTGATGGAAAGCTGATAATATTTTTAAGGAAACCCTTTTTGTTTCATCAATTTCGGGTGAAAAAAAGGTCGCCAGCTACACGGTCGAAGTCTGGAGATCAAAGGAAATACGGTAAACACATTTTTTGGCTTGACCATCCACGTTTGGTATTGCAAAGCCAAAACCCGAGGCATATACGAAGGCTAATTAGATATCTGAAAGCAAATTGGATATCCGTTTTGTCCCGCCCAAATTCTGCTTTCCATTTGAAATTTCAACATTTTCATTTCAATGTTATTTTCAATTTTGATTTTAGTTTTTAATTTTTGTTATAGATTTCATTTTTTATAATATTAATATTATATTAATACTATGATAATAGCATTAGTATTATTTATATTAGTATTGTATAATAGTAGTATTATATTAATATTAGTATGGTATTTAGTAATATTAGTATTATATTTATTATTAAATATGATATTAGTATTAATATATTATTATTATTTATATTAGTATTATATTATATTATATTATATATATATGAGTATTGTATTATATAAATTAGTATTATATTATTATTTATATTACTTTTGTATAATAGTATAATATTATATTTATTATTATTTATACTATAATAATAATACCAGAGAGAGAGAGAGAGAGAGAGAGCTAATCTTGAAAATGACAATGTATGGATTGAAGATGAAAATGTAAGGTTTAAAAATGAACATGTAGATGTGGACAATGGAAGTGTAGACACTGGCAATGACAATCCATTGATTGAATATGAAGGAATTGACAATGATAATGGTGCACAAGAACCAAATCAATGTTACACATCTCCAAATTATATGAGAAATGAAGTCCCTTGCAAGGAAGAAAAACAAAGTTCAATTTTGAGACCTTCAAGAACAACAAAATGGATACTTGAAATTGATGAGAACATAATGAGCAATTTTGATAGCAAGAGATCACAAAGAATCGTTTGGTTGTGGGCTTCAAGAATTTTTGATCAATGTTTTAGCCATAAGACATTGGTCGAGCAATGTCAAATGTTTGTGCAGTTGTTAAAGATGCAAAAGATGAGACTTATACAAGTCAAATTGAAGATTAGTGTGAACAAGAAAATGGAGAGGAATGTTATTATTGTGAGAAATCTTTATAGTGCTCTCAATTCCGTTGGGAAGACTACCAAGGAAAAAGACAAGAGAGCCGCTCGGAGGGTTATTACAACCTCCTTAGTAAGTCATCATCTGAGAAAAGCTCGTTTGATGAGACAAACTTGTGTTGACTTGAACCTAAATCGTAAAACTTTGAATAGAGCACTTGCAAGAAGAGAAAGACTTGATTCTCTTCAAAATGTTACATGGGCTTATGGTGGGAGACTTCGACGTTGTGATAAGAAGCTTATCGATGGTGTGAATGATCAAATTCAACTATTTTGGCAATCTAACTCAAGAGTGTCACCAAATGTGAAGGATGGCTTGAAGTTGAGAATTGAGATTTGAGACCGCACCCCGCATCCTAAACATTATTTGGAGGTGAGTCAAACAATGTTGTTCAAAAAATTTTGTGAGACATCCAACATTGCAAATATCACTAAGAGCTTTTGAAACCTTCAAGCCTTTTTTTTTGTGTACCTCTTAAGAGTCGAAATACTTGTTGCAAATATCATGTGAGAGTTTTCAATGCACCATGAATTATTACAATCCCTTCGTTCTACTTTGCATACTAATGAAATGTTGGAGTGTGGTGCAAGTGCGTTTCCAAAATCATCAAGAGACTTGCTAGATCATTTTTTATGTTCTAGAGATGATGGTTGTTTCATTTATAGACATGATTACTTAAATGACAAGTGCTCAGAGTGTGGTGGGTTAGTGAAGTTTGTTTCATGTTTTCATGAGGGCTGTGAATACGATTTTGGAAAGACAATTGTCCAAAAAAAGGTATATGAAACAATTAAATATATATTGAAAAGTGGAGGTGAAGGCTCTAGATGTGAGTTGGTTATAAAAGAATGCAATGTAGCTGATTTTATTTCAGATTTCAAGAAGAATTTTTTTTACGAGTATGCAAGGCATAGTCACAGGTCTCATTGGTTGGATCAACAATTCAGGATGTGTAAGGACACTTTCCCGATTGGCACTATTATATCAGTCATTGACTTTGCAGAGAACTATACATTGCAACCCCAAAATGAGTTGCAAGCTCAATATTACAATTCCATTCAAGTTGCTATTTTTCATGCACATAACATATAGACATTCCCCTGATAGTACAAAAGATGACCGGAAGATAATCAGGGAATACCATTATTATATGAGCGATGATAGATCTCACTCTCACGAGTATGTCCAACATTGCTTTGAGAATTATTTTGAGTGGGTGTGACAAAATGATATTGTTATGGATAGACATCTCATTTGGTCATATAACTGCACAAGTCAATTCAAGAATGCTCGTATGTTTTATTGGTTGTGTAGAATGCATGTAGAGAGAGGTGTATCTCATATTTGGAGTTTTTTTGAGGCCAGACATGGAAAAGGGGAGCATCATGGAGCAGGTGCATGTGTAAAGAGAGCTCTAGTTAAGGAGCAATTGAGGATTTCAAGTGCATAACTCCTTGATGCTCGTTCTATTGTTGATTGGTGTACTTCAACATTCTCACAGGGGGACTCTTGATTCAACAATGCACAGATTCTTTTGGTTGGTTGAGTTGGGCACAATAGGAGTTAGGTTGGATTGTTAGGTAGTGAAAGATTCTTCAAAAATGCATTCATTTTGAATCTCAGATGCTAGTATATGGACCATTTGGACATGAGAGTTGGCTTGTTTTTGTCCCAGGTGTCTTCAGTGTGATTGTGATCAGTGTGAGTCAAGTGTGTGGGTCGATACATGGGTTCCACATTATCTAACTCCTTTATCTGTCACCCTTTTTAATAAATGATGACATGGATTGTTCACTTGAGTACTACCATCTTTCAGATCTTCTACAACCAGGACATGTTTTTGTATTGGTTGCACCACAGGGGAATGATGAGAGATCAGATTATTGGTTAGCACTTTGTGTACAAGGAAAGCAGAAGCTTGCACAACCGACGACATATGATGATATGTTCACATATCCAACAGGTTCACATGTTGTTGCGGGAACATGGCTGCACATGTACATGATTAGAAAGAATGACATTCTTGCGTTTGAAATCTATGAGAAGCACAAAACCATTCTCATGTATTCACACCTTGTTATAGCAGCCGATGTTAAGTTGTTTTAACATCAAGGAATACCAAAGACAAAATAACTTTGGAGTATTAGTACTACTGATCATGAAGCAATATTGAATACCCTCAAGCAAAGAGATGACCCTTCAGGTACACTTCAGTAGGTAAGTGAAACTCACTACAAGGTTTTCCATGTTCATTACGTTTACATTCAATACATTAATTGTAGTTTTCTTCTTCATTTGTTTGAGCCAATAAACTTGGTTTTGTATGTGGATTGTAAGTGCAATTGGATACATATATGATAGATATAGAACATTGAGGTGTGCATTTGATTAGCTCATAAAAAATGACGGTAAACTTCACTATGCATTTGCTAGTCATGTTCTTTGGTTAGTTTAGTTATACATTCATAATCCTTTTGTCAACCTATAAACTTCTTGTTTTCTCTATTAACTTTTCTTGTGCCTTTGGAATGCAGGGATCGGAATGTAGATGTCATCGAGTACCATTTGTTAAACTTATACATTTTAGGAGCGTAAATGGCACTTATTATATAGGATTTTTGATATATAGTTATATCTAAGATTTTTGGTAATTCTGTATACAGGACTTTTGATAACATTGATATATTTATTCATAATATAGTTGTATCAATGATATACGATGTATTTGTACGCAAGGTTGTGTGTACAATGAAATACATGAAATACATGCAAAAATGCAAATATTTGACTTGGTTAAAACAATTGTGATATGACCAAACATATCATTTTCATGCATTTCAATTCAATTTTAATAGATTTCAATTGTACTATAGATTTCATTAGATTTTTGTTTATCCCATTATGTAACCATTTGACCTATTAAGCCCTATTAGCCAAGGGTGGGTGAAAGTGGTCAAATTGGTCAATTAAGGTCAACCTAGCATAAGAATGATATATTTAGTTCATCTAAGTCACAATGGTCATGTTTGCAAAGTTATAAGCATCATTGATGTAAAAGTGCCAAAAGTTTCAATGTTGCTTAGTTGAAAGATGCACCACTTGGTTTCAATGGTGCATCTTTCAAACCGTTCATCGTGAGACCAAAACGTCAACTCCCTCGGCTTCGGTTGGCTGGGTAAACGCTTGTGGAGACCTCATTTCGCCCACGTAGCATCAAGAATGTTCCGGCGCATGCCGGGCGTAAGTGTTCTCAAGTTGCACTAAGCCAAATTGGGCAGCAATTTTTGGAGGGCGATATCTCAGACCTCGTGAGGGCTATCAGAGAGCCGTGAAGTACAAAAGGACCGCCTTGGGAAGGCCTACAAGAATGTAGCTTAGTTTTGGGATATTCCACTTGGTTTCCATTTGACGAACCGATCTCAGTTGGTGCAAAAAGTTGCATTGTTGCTTAGTTGAAAGTTTCTCAATGGTGCATCTTTCAAACCGTTCGTCGTGGGACCAAACCTTTAGCTCCATCGACTCCGGTTGGCCGGGTAAACGCCAGTGGAGACCTTTTTTCGCCCGCGTAGCATCAAGAACGTTCCGACGCATGCCAGATGTAAGTGTTCCCAAGGTGCACTAATCCAAATCGGGCAGCGATTTTTGGAGGGCAATATCTCGGACCTCATGAGGGGTACTAGAGAACCGTGAAGTGCACAAGGACCGTCTTTTGAAGGCCTACAAGCATGTAGCCCAGTTTTGGGATATTCCTCTTGGTTTTCATTTGGCAAGCCGATCTTGGTTGGTGCAAAAAGTTGCATTGTTTCTCAGTTGAAAGTTGCTCAATTGTGCATCTTTCAAACTGTTCGTCCTAGGATCAAACCGTCAGCTCCATCGACTCCAGTTGGCTGGGTTAACGCTAGTGGCAACCTCATTTTGCCCGCGTAGCATCAAGAACGTTCCAATACATGCAAGACCCAAGTGTTCCCAAGGTGCACTAAGCCAAATCGGGGAACGATTTTTGGAGGGCGATATCTCGGACCTCGTGAGGGGTATCAGAGAACCGTGAAGTGCACAAAGACCATCTTGGGAAGGCCTACAAGTATGTAGCTCAGTTTTGGGATATTCCACTTGGTTTCCATTTGGTGACCCGATCTTGGTTGGCGTAAAAAGTTGCATTGTTGCTTAGTTGAAAGTTGCTAAATGGTGCATCTTTCAAACCGTTCGTCGTGGGACCAAACCGTCAGCTCCATCAGCTTTGGTTGGTCGGGTAAACGCTAGTGGAAACCTGTTTTCGTCCACGTAGCATCAAGAACGTTTTGGCGCATGCCAGACCTAAGTGTTCCCAAAGTGCACTAAGCCAAATCGGGCAACGATTTTTGGAGGGCGGTAGCTTAGACCTCGTGAGGGGTATCAGAGAACCGTGAAGTTCACAAGGACCGTCTTGGGAAGGCCTACAAGCATGTAGCTGAATTTTGAGATATTCCATTTGGTTTCCATTTGGCGACCCGATCTCAGTTGGTGCAAAATGTTGCATTGTTGCTCAGTTCAAAGTTGCTCAATTGTGCATCTTTCAAGCCATTCCTCCTATGACCAAACCGTCTGTTCTATTAGCTCCACTTGGCCAGGTGAACCCTAGTTACAACCACATTCCGCCCACGGAGATGCAAAGAACTTCCGCGACCACCCCATACCGAAGTGTCCCTAAGGTCGATTACGCCTATTAGCCTAGTTGTGGTTACCTTAAAAGGAAGTCGAGTTATGGTATGCAAATTTGGAGTCTATTAGCTCAATTGTGGTCTATTACGCCTATTAGCCTATTACTATGGTTGGACAAAAGATTTTGAGGGTAGTTGCTTTGGAAATGAAGCCTAATTAGGTCTATTACATATGACAACGCATGACAAAGATACAACACATGACAAAGATATAATATGGAAATGAACATTCATACATACTATTAGTGAACAGATTTTTCCTCTTCAAGATGAATAGATAAATAACTCCTTATGCCCATAATAGAAGAAAAATACACTAACAATTGAATGAGTTTATCACAACTGCACTCTCTACTTCAAAGGAGCAACAACCTTATACACAGATCTATCTTTAGTAACTTCTTATTAGAAAAGAATATGAACCAAGATACACTTTTTACCAGAAAGCATGAAAGGCTTTAATTAACATTCATCACAGATCTAAGGGCTAAAAGCCTTAAGATTCTTAACAGATAATCCAGATATCCAAGCCAACTGACTTGAATTATGAAAGAAAACTAATTAAGAATGGCCGATTCAAACGAGATCAAATCTTGAAAATATTATTGACAAAACACTAAGATATATTTGCAGATCAAAGTAACATAATCATTTAATTCCAACTGAAACTAAAATCATACACTTCATTAGATCAACTGATCAATGAAATTACTAGAATCTGCCCATAAAACCAACTAATTATATGTATTTCTATATCCAGAGTTTCACAGTATAATAATAGCAAAATAACTCAAACAAACAGATAGTATTGCAAAGTTTTTCAACAGAGAACCTCCCTCATTCGGTCATAAAAAATTTAATATATAGCCACGTAGGGCTAATTGAGTTTCTAAAACTAATTAACCAAAGAGATAGCAAAAACTTTAGGATAACATGCAAAAATAAGACAATTATCTAGAAAACTAATTGAACGATTGGCCAATTGCAACTCCATCTTTCCCAGCAGTGTTGGTGACACCTTTTGCTGCGCTCCATTCCTCAAATGCAGTCAAGAACCTCTCTCTCAGTTCTTGATTTGGTGTGGCAACTGTTTCAAACCTCTGCCCCCAAATCTTCTTGAAATTTTGAATATGCTGGGCTTTGTTTTCAAAAATCTTCATCTGCTCGTAACCATAAACAACTACTGATTCCACATGAGCCAAAATAGAAAAATCCTTCACCTCAACCTCTTTAGCAGCTCTTGGATTTTCTATCTTCTTTTCATAAGAAGCGAGCACTTTAGTCATGTCACAACCAGTCTCCTTTTCACCTCCAATTATTTTCCCCATGCATTCATTCCGGGAATGCATGATTTCCTTTGAGTTTATATGAGCTTCGAGGATATGGACAGATTCTTCAATGGCTTGCTCGTACAATGCACCTCCCCATTCTATGTTCATCTTGGTAACGAACAACGAGTTCTCCTCAAGGCCTAGTACTGCTTTCTCCGAAAGAAACTTGTTTATACCATAAGCATAAACTTCCTCCATATTTCGTGACTCAATCTCCAACTGATCTTTTTCCTTTTTCCATGATTCAACATCTTCCTCTACTGCTTTGAGCATTTTATCAGACCTTTCAATCAATTTATTGAAATCATTAATCCTTAGTTACCTTATCACTCCAGGTGAAGAAAGCCTTTGAAATGGATCTGTCTTTATGGACCTGATCGAGGAATTTCTGGTTTTTTGGAGACTTAACATCCAAGTCGATGGGTATCATGGATAGGGGCTGAGGAACTGGACCTTGAAGCTGTTGTATATATTTAGCTAACTCACAAAGAGCTTGCGTCAACTTTATTTTGTCTTCAGCGTCTTTCAATACCCGATGATTGATTTTCTTATTGGCTGAGTTCAAGATTTTCTAATCAACAGCTCTAGTCGCCAGACCTAAATCTACCTTTTCCACATCGAAATCTTTCTCTGTTACTTCATCAATAGTTTTATCAGAACTGGGCTTGAAAACCTCTGCAATCCACTGGCCTGTTTTAGGGTCTACATCTAACATAGCCTCTATTTTGGGCTTCTTCGCCCTTGGAGTTTTTCCCAGGTATTTGCTGACTAGGTCTCCCATTGGAGTGGAGACCGACACAATGTTTCTCATTTTGTTGA
The DNA here is from genome assembly GCA_018584345.1 of Thuja plicata. Taxonomy (NCBI): domain Eukaryota; kingdom Viridiplantae; phylum Streptophyta; class Pinopsida; order Cupressales; family Cupressaceae; genus Thuja; species Thuja plicata. The sequence continues at coordinate 2,679,591 of MU223519.1, read as the reverse complement.
CTGATAATTCCAGCCAGTTTGGAGTCTGTGGTGTAGTAGTCTCTGCAGAGGGCTTGTGTTCCAGGGCTCTTTAAAATTGTCAGGTCCTGCTGACTTGCTTTTGCTGATTCATTTCTTGAAGGACTGACTGGCGACTTACTCATCTTGGATCTTTTCTGAGTTTGCAGATCAGCTTCGTCCTCGAGATCTATTACAATGCAGGGGATATTATCTGCCTTCTCTTTCCTTTTGCTTCTAGTTCTGGTTGTTCTCGCAGATTGCCCAATGTTTGGATTCTTTTCTTCTGAATGAACTTCTACTCTAGAGTTTGTCTCACCTGCAGAAAGCAATTTATCAATCTTATCAGTATGTGTTAAGTTTTAGGATAGCTGCAAATGTAATAACACTCTATTTTGTATGTGTTTTCCAAATGCAACAATCTCTCTTTCATTTATATTAGGAATGAGGCTAGGAGAGACATGTCCCTTTATGGGACATGTCTATTCATTATTATTTATAAGAAAGCACATGCCTCTTCCTATTAATCATAATTTAATCAATCTTATAATGTTTCATCAATCGATTATTAATTAAGAATAATATAATAATTTAATATTGAATATTAAATTTTATATGATTAATAATAATATAACATATATAATATATTATTATTAATCAATATGTATTATATATTCTAATGATCATACGACTGAAGCTACAAACATTAACACTCCCTCTTAGCTAGGGAGGATGATCAAACAGAATGTGTAGTGGTCTCCTGTGTCAACACTTATGACCCTCACTATAGCTATACAAAACATCAACACTCCCTCTTAGCTAGGGAGGATAAATCAATCCAATGTCAACACTTATATGACACTTGATAACATCAATCATATTGCTTAATCAATAAAAGCATCATCCTCATGATGTAATCAATAGAAACATAGTCTCAAGATGCGGATTGCCTCCATCGACGATTCTATCCACAAGCTCTCGTGTGGATTGCCTCCATCGGTGATTCTATCCACAAACGCACGAGCTTTAGAGTGGATTGCCTCCATCGGCGATTCTATCCACAAGCTCTCGTGTGGATTGCCTCCATCGGCGATTCTATCCACAAACTCATGAGCTTTAATGTGGATTGCCTCAATCGGCGATTCTATCCACAAGCTCTCGTGTGGATTGCCTCCATCGGCGATTCTATCCACAAACTCATGAATAGCTTGGATGAAAAAGTACATCCAGTCTTCCCAAAGAATGTCGTTGGGTTTTCCATTTACCTTGTTTAGCATAATAACTACATCTCAGACCTCTCTGGTCAAATGATTCTCCTTTAATGGTTTAGGTTTTCCGGAACCACCTCTTTCAGACTTTATCAACCAGTCTCTAGCAATATTATTGTTGTATTCTTTTCTGTTTTGGTCATATTCCTGTTGAGCTTTCTGAATGGTCCAATCACCATATGCTTCCATGGGCGGAATTTGCAAAGTTGTCATGACTATCTGTCTGTTGATGGTTATCAACACTTCTCCAGAAAAAGAACGAATGCATCTCTTACTCCGATCATATCTATTCCTGCATTCCATTACCAATTCCGGGCACAGAGTCGCTTCTGGAAAACCTGCTGCTTCCAACAAACCACTCTCTGCAACTTTTGCAGCAAAGGTTCCTTCCTTTGCATTTTTGAATTTATTAACAATCGCTTCTAAATTTTCATCTACAAAGATGGTGTCTCTCATTTCGGGAAGACAACTACTCACAGGAGAAAACTTGTTTTCCTTTACAAACTTAGCCTTTGAGGCCGACATGCTAGAACTGGACATATCAATACTTAAGCAAGTAACCTCAATAAAAATAATGGAAAAGCCTAATTTCTTTCTTACACAGTTAAATCTGAAATTAGAAATGGAAATGGAGAAGATTTCTTGAGACTCACCAATGCTCTGTTCATGCCTTCCCGAGATTACCTTTGCTGCAACTTTCTTCTGATTATGCTATCGCAGTTGCTAAATGAGCAAAAATGATAAGAAATAAGACGAATTAATACATACGTTTGAGTTGCCAATTCGGTAATCATGATACCTCACACAACTTGATTATTCCCGTCGTCATTCGCTGAACATGTCCAATCACATTTACTCCACTTCCGCATGACAGGTACTTTTGCTGAGCTGACCTTAAAACCAATGTCTTTTCAACTTTTTTTCCGCAAAAAGGCAAGATTTGGCACGAGCTAGATATATTCGGTTATTTATCACATTGAATTTTGAACCTTGAACTATGTGAAGCGAGGTTCAAAGTTCGAAAATCATATTGGTCAAAACACTTGATAGGCTCATAGCTAAGACGAGACTTATGCATGACGCACATTGAAAATTGAATTATGAACAAGAAAAGGAGATGTTTAAGATTCAAAATAAGAAAAGTCGGAGACGTCAAAGCAAACGAAAACATGGGGCAAGGACTGCGAGGAACAAAGTGCATTTCGAATCTTGAACTTTGAGAAACGATGGTTCATAGTTCACGATTGAAAAATTGGAAAGCAAGAAAACGCATACTCACATGACTTCGCGCCGACTGGAGGAAAAGGTGAACATGAAGTAACATGGGGATTGTAAATTGAATCTTGAACTTTGAACTACGAAGTTCAAAATTCAAAGTTCAATATGCACTTGATAACATACACGCTACTTAGCAAATTTTACAAGGGAAAGTTCTTTTCACAGGCAACAGGTGGCTCCGACTGGGGATTTGGACCGTGAGGGACTAAACAATGAACTCCAAATGTCTCTGGTTTCGCACAAAACTAAGCCCACTAACAAGCAAACACTAACCTAGACGACAACAAAAATTATGTACACAGAAAAGACCTGCTATTTACAACTCATAAAGCTTGCTCGATCTTGCCCATTAAAGGACAAGGGCTTTTTGGTTCCATGAACATACCTCAGTTTGAAAGAATTTGGTCCGAGCTCTTGGCTAATCTCTAAGGGGCCCTTCCACAACGATTCAAAATTGCCGTGTGCGCCTCGAGGTTCCCGCCTTTTATCCCACAATAGAACTTTATCTCCTGTCATGAATTTCCGGGGCCAAGCTTTCCTATCAAAGATTTTCTTCACCCTAGCTTGGTGACTGGTAATATGGTCGACAATATTTTCTCGTTCCTCTTCAATTTTGGTCAAATAAATGATTCTCTTCTCTAGAGCATTTTGAAATTGTTGGTCCTCGATCACTTTCTGTAACTTAGTTGCCGCTAGTTCCAATGGAAGAGAAAGTTGAGCCTCTACGCCATATACCAACTCAAAAGGAGATATCCCTATGGCTCGTTTGGGTGAAGTGCGATCAACCCACAAGGCTTCATGCAATCTTTTGTGCCAATCTCTGGCATTGTCATTAACTAACTTTTTCATTATGGCAATCAAGTTCTTGTTAGTTGATTCGGCCTGACCGTTACCCTGAGGAAAATAATCAGATGAGTGTGACAACTGAATCCCATTATCATAACAAAATAATTGCATTTCATGAGGAGAAAAAAATTGCGCGTTATCTGCCACTATCTTTGCCGGAACCCCAAATTTCACCAAAATATTTTCTTTTAGAAAGGAACAAACTATCTCTGAAGTAGTCTTTCTCATAGGAATAGCTTCTACCCATTTTGTAAAGTAGTCCGTTGCAGTCAGGATATGGGTGTGACCTGCGCTTGATGGAGGATTTATTGGACCTACAAAATCTAAGCCCCACTGCTTGAATGGTTCTTCAATGACTACAAGTCTTAATGGTAAAGCAACCAAATAGGGTTTTCGAGAAAATAACTTACATTTCTCACATTGTGCCACCCATCTGTAAGCATCCTTGAACATCCCAGGCCAGTAGTAACAATTCCTTAGTATTTTGAAAGTTGTTACTGAAGATGAAAAATGTTCGCCGCAAGCTTCATTATGAAAGGATTGAAGCAACTTCTTTTGTTGATCCTCATCTACACACCTGAGAAACATCCCATCTAATCCTCTTTTGTATAATATATCATCAACTATAACATATTTGGCCGCTTTTAATTTCAGATTTCTTTGTTGCTTTGCAGTTAGATGATTAGTACACTCCATATTTCAAATAGAAAGCCACATTTGAGAACCATGCATCTTTCAGACCTGTAAACAGAGATAAAGGAATCCTTTCTCTAGATTCTTCATCATTTTTTGCAATCAATTTACAGAGGCCCTGACCCCTTACCAATTTAATGGGTTTGATTTCCAAATCGAACTCCTGCACTTTTGCATCCCAAGTTGCCATATTATTCATAAATACCTCCCGCTGAGTCAAAATACTCTTAACAACCGCGTTCGAGATATAAACTTTAGAATGAGAATGAAGAATATAGTATCAGAACTGTTTAACAACCTTAACCACCGCAAAAGCTTATTTTTTTGTAGGAGAGTACCTCAGCTCATGTTTCTTTAGTGGCACACTCATATAAGAAATAGGGACATCCTCACCAACTTCATTCTTTTGCAACAAAACACTTGACATTGTGTGCTCCGAAGGATAACAGTGTATTATAAAATCCTTTCGAAAATCTGGATGCCCAAGGATTGGAGTCTGAGCAATTGCATTCTTAACTTCTTCGAAAGATTTTCTGGCTTCATCATTCCATCTAAAGGTTTGTTTCTCACTTAACAAGCTTACCATGGGTCTTTTTGTTTCTGAAAAATTTGACACAAACCTTCTCAAAAAGTTGATTTGCCCGAAGAAAGACCTTGTTCCACTTCTGTTGGAAGGCAAACATAACTGTTAGATTGCTTGCACCCTTTCGGGGTGAATCTTGATCCCTTCTTTCGACACTATATGACCTAACAATCTTCCTTCAATTACACAAAAAAAATAGATTTTTTAGGATTGAGTGATATTCCTTGATCTCTACCTTCCTGAAGGATGTCTTAAATCTTTTGAATGTATCTTTCTTCTATGGGAGAAGACGATCATATCATCAAGATATACAACAATTATTTTATTCATTAAATGACCGAAAGAGGAGTTCATGGCCCGTTGAAAAGTGACACCTGCATTGATCAAGATGAATGACATTTGACTATATGCAAACGTGCCCCAAGGAGTGGTGAACGCTGTTTTATGCTAGTCACTAGGATCTACACTAATTTGATTATAACTTGAAATACCTTCCAGCATAGACATCATCTCAGAGCCCGCAACCATATGCAAAATGTGATCCATATTGGGCAGGGCGAAATTATCTTTCAGACTAGCCTGGTTTAGATTTCTAAAGTCTACACAGATCCAAATTTCTCCATTTTTCTTACAAATTGGCACTATTTTCGCTACCCAAGTGGAATGATGAATTGGGTAAATTATTCTAGTGTTAAGCATCTTATCCACCTCCCTAAAAATGGCATCTGCTACTCTAGGGTTATAATTTCTCAATTTTTGTCCGAAAGGCTTGGCTCCAGAATTCACGGGAATATGATGTTGAAACTGCCTGCTTCTGAAATCCTTTAGATCTTCATACGACCATGCAAACACATCCTTGAACTCTTTTAGTAATTTGGTGAAAATGATATTTTCTTCGGGACTACAACATGTGCCCAAATTAACAAATCTAGGATCTTCATTATCCCCTATATTTATTCTTTCAAAATTGCTGGATTGTTTGTTACTGGTTTCATTAACTTGACCGATAAAACAATCAGTGCGGTCAAACAAACTCTCCATCGTCACAAGACCTTTTGGGATGTGATTTCCTTTCAGTTGCACAATGTCCTCCTTTTGATCAATTCCTTCATCAACACAGAATTCTTGACATTTGAACTCTGATCCTTCGAAGAACACTAAAGAGAACTTCTCAATACCTTGCAGAAAAGTCAACACGTGAGCATCATCGCTGAAAACTTGCCAAGAATTTACATTATCAGGTACACTAGGCCGATGAACAAGCTCTATAGTATAGTGATTATTGTCAAAATCTTGACGAAGGATCAATAATGATGCTGAACCAGCCAGGACATCTGCTCTAGAATTCAATTCTTGAGGGACCGCTTCAATTGAAAATGCTTCAAAACCTTCAATTTCATCCCAGACTCTATTTCAATAGTGCTTCATGCTTTCATTTCTTACTACATACATCCCTCTCACCTGCTTCACAATTAGCTCAACGTCTCCCTTTGCTTTCAGGGCTCTGATGCCTTTCCTTTTTGCTTCTTGAATACCAAGTAGTAGAGCTTCATACTCGGTCGTATTATTAGTATTCTCAAACTCTAGCTTAAAAGAAAAAGGTAATTTTTCTTCGAAAGGAGATATCAAAACCACTCCTATACCAGAACCCGTGGAAGAATAGCTTCCATCAAACTCAAGCATCCATACTCCTTCATTGCCAGAGGGTTCCGACTCTGTAACATCATCTTCAAGTAAAATTACATAATTAGCAAAATCTGTCTCATGATACAAAATCTGGGCTTTGGGATCTTCGGATGGGAAAACTATATATTTTGATTTGGTTTCTGGTTGTAAGATTACCTTTTGATTGCCAATGGGGACTATTGCCTATGACCAATCTAATTTGATTTCACCTCCTAAATCTCTGCAAAAGGTTCGATTTAAAAGCATACCATAACTAGCAGGTATATCAGCAACTAGGATGGTCAATTTTAACCTCTTGTTGGGGAAGGCAGTTAACAAACCTGGGCATCTTTGATTTGACCAAGTAATGGAACTTGTTTAGAATCCATTGAATAGCATTTACCAAAAGTCTTTGTTAAGGGAAAATCTAGGGATTTTGCTACAGAAGAGAGCATAATATTATCCGACGCCCTTGAGTCTATGATACAATTGCTGAGTTTATGGCCATGAATAAACAAAGACACATAAAAAGGTTCTGGTTTTCCCATAAAACGAGCAAGTTCTGAGGACTCTTGATTAAGGACATGTCGAACATTCTCAGGATGATTTGATTCAAGATTTACAGGGGTTTCATGAGCAGATACACCATTTGTTTGACTAGCTGTAACTCTAGGAGAGGAACCTTTTACATAATCTACTAATTTATCAAGTTCATTGGGATTTAACTTCAAATATTCAGCAGGAGAAACCTGGATTTTAGAAGATTTACAAAAATCAACAAAATCAAAAGAAGACTCAAGATCTGATTTTTTTAGAATCTTTACCTCAAATAATGCATTTTCTTCCGCCCTTGAGCCGCTGCCAATTTGGTTCATCTGCTCTTTATCTTTTTTTAATTTTGGAATGGATGTGAAAACCGATTAGTAACTTTGCCACCTTGCTGACCCTTGGTAAGCACTGAACATGAAGGTTCCTCCAGAGTGATTAAAATATCACCACCACGGTCTAAATCAAATTCATACTCTAGGTAGTAACTTACGGAGTCGCCAGGTCCTCCGGAGTTTTCTTCATTGGCAGGGATCTCTTGACTGGTCTCTTTGTTAGCTTCCATCTGTTTGTACCGCACCATTTCAGGACATGTGTCTCCATCGTGTTCATCTGTTAAATGAAAAATATACATGTTACTTCTTGCAGGAGGTTCAATTTGAAGCCTTTGTTGAATTGGCAACGCATTTAATGGTTTCCCATAATTTCATGTCCCTTGGTTTGGGTATCTATGAGGTATGTCTTGATATGGGGCGGGCGTAGATTTTGGTAACTATCTTTTTAGGGCAATCATATCGTTAACTAATCTTTGTACTACCGGGTCAGTAGAACCAGAGGTAGATGCTTGATTTGCTGGTGTTTGCACTTCCCTCTTCCACTTTCTTGCTGTTATTAGACCATCTTCAAGTTCTACTGCTAGGCTCTGGGCTGCAGTTAAGTCAACAACTCTATCCCATCTCAACTGATAACTTATATCTTGTGGCATAGCATTAACAAAGAAACCCTTTTGGTTCTCACCATTAGGTCTCTTGGCATTGGGAATTTGATAGAGGATCTTATTGAATTTTGCCACGAATTCCCTCACGGGTTCATGCATCTCCTTTTTTAATTGGGATAATTGAAGTAGGAGGGAATGTTCATCTTTAGCAGATTTGAAACGCGATTCAAAGGCTATTTTCATAGAATTCCAATCAGTAATATGACCATTTGGCAAATGGTAGAACCAATCAGCGGTTGACTCGGCAAGGGTTTGCACAAATAACCTAATTGCCACATCTTTGTGTTGAACATCTAAAACTCCACAAGCGGTATTGAAAGCATTCAAATGGTCATCCACAGAAACTTTTCCATTACCATAGAACTTAGGTAGGATATCTCTAGCCCCTTTTGGTAAGGGATGGTTTCCTCACACATTCAAAGGACCAACTGCCGCTCCCCAAGGTTGTGCCATGACTGACTTCGGGAAGATGGTTACAATAGGTGGAGCTTGGATTCCAGATAATGTTAAGGCTTGCCAATTAAGGTGATGTGAAGATGCTTTAGGGTAAACTTTAGGTGGAGAGGAGGGTCTACTCTTTGATTTCTTCTTAGAGGTATAAGTAATTGGAAAATGGAAATTCTGAAACTCTTGATAAAATCTGTCGAAAATACCCTCCCTTCTCTGGGATTTGGTGTAAGGACGAGAATCCAGGGTTTAGGGTTTTAAGGGCCTTGAGCTGCCCTATCTACCACGACAGCCTCTTAAGCTATGGGAAGTCCTCTTAGCCAGTCCCCAATCTCTTCTTCCTCCTTTATAACAAGTTGAACTTGTTGATATTGCTGATCACTTACTCTTGACTGCCTGGCCAGAGTGTTTAAATCGACAATAATGTCCTCCTGAGTATCTAGAAAATGTAAATCAAGTTAAAGGACTGGATGGATTTCTTCTTGACCAGGTATTGCATCAATAGGCAATACCATGATTTAACCTTATAGAAAAACAAAATTGCATACTGATCTGCTTGACAACGTACTCCCCAGCGGAGTCGCCAAAAATCTGTTAGTGAACAGATTTTTTCTCTTCAAGATGAACAAATAAATAACTCCTTATGCCAAGAATAGAAGAAAAATACACTAACAGTTGAATGAGTTTATCACAACTACACTCTCTGCTTCAAAGGAGCAACAACCTTATACAAAGATCTATCTTTAGTAACTTCTTATTAGAAAAGAATATGAATCCACGATACACTTTTTACCAGAAAGCGTGAAAGGCTTTAATTAACATTCGTCACAGATCTAAGGGCTAAAAGCCTTGAGATTCGTAACAGATAATCCAGATATCCAAGCCAACTGACTTGAATTATGAAAGAAAACTAATTAAGAATGGCCGATTCAAATGAGATCAAATCTTGAAAAGATTACTGACAAAACACTAAGATATATTTGCAGATCAAAGTAACATAATCATTTAATTCCAACTGAAACTAAAATCATACACTTCATCAGATCAACTGATCAATGAAATGACCAGAATTTGCTCATAAAACCAACTGATTATATGTATTTCTATATCCAGAGTTTCACAGTATAATAATAGCAAAATAACTCAAACAAACAGATAGTATTGCAAAGTTTTTCACCAGAGAACCGACCTTCATTCGGTCATAAAAAATTTAATATATAGCCACGCAGGGCTAATTCAGTTTTTAAAACTAATTAACAAAAGAGATAGCAAAAACTTTAGGATAACTTGCAAAACTAAGATAGTTATCTAGAAAACTAATTGACCGATTGGCCAATTGCAACTCCATCTTTCCCAGCAGTGTTGGTGGCACCTTTTGCTACGCTCCATTCCTCAAATGCAGCCGAGAACTTCTCTCCCAGTTCTTGATTTGGTGTGGAAACTCTTTCAAACCTCTGCCCCCAAACCTTCTTGAAATTTTGAATCTGTTGGGTTCTGTTTTCAAAAATCTTCATCTGCTCGTAGCCATAGACAACTGCTGATTCCACATGAGCTAAAATAGAAAAATCCTTCACCTCAACCTCTTTAGCAGCGCTTAGATTTTCTATCTTCTTTTCATAAGAAGCGAGCACTTTAGTCATGTCACAACCAGTCTCCTTTTCACCTCCAAGTATTTTCCCCATGCATTCATTCTGGGAATGCATGATTTCCTTTGAGTTTATATGAGCTTCGAGGATGTGGACATATTCTTCAATGGCTTGCTCGTACAATGCACCTCCCCATTTTATGTTCATCTTGGCAACAAACAATGAGTTCTCCTCAAGGCCTGATACTGCTTTCTCTGAAAGAAACTTGTTTATACCATAAGCATAAACTTCCTCCATATTTCATGACTCAATCTCCAACTAATCTTTTTCCTTTTTCCATGATTCAACATCTTCCTCTACTGCTTTAAGCATTTTATCAGACTTTTCAATCAATTTATTGAAATCATTAGTGAATTTGGTGTTATCCTTAGTAACCTTACCACTCCAGGTGAAGAAAGCCTTTGAAATGGATTTGTCTTTATGGACCTGATCGAGGAATTTCTGGTTTTCTGGAGACTTAACATCCAAGTCGATGGGTATCATGGACAGGGGCTAAGGAACCGGACGTTGAAGTTGTTGTATATGTTTAGCTAACTCACAAAGAGCTTGCTTTAGTTTTATTTTTTCTTCAACGTCTTTCAATACCCGATGATTGATTTTCTTATTGGCTGAGTTCAAGATTTTCAAATTAGCAGCTCTAGTGGCCATCCCTAAATCTACGTTTTCCACATCAAAATCTTTCTCTGTTACTTCATCAATAGTTTTATCATAACTGGGCTTGAAAACCTCTGCAATCTAGTGGCCTGTTTTAGGGTCTACATCTAACATAGCCTCTATTTTGGGCTTCTTCGCCCTTGGAGTTTTTCTCAGGTATTTGCTGACTAGGTCTCCCACTGCAGTGGAGACCGGCACGATGTTTCTCTTTTTGCTGAGTGATAATTCCAGCCAATTTGGAGTCTGTGGCGTAGTAGTATCTGCAGAGGCTTGTGTTCCAGGGCTCTTTAAAATTGTCAGGTCCTGCTGACTTGCTTTTGTTGATTCATTTCTTGAAGGACTGATTGGTGACTTACTCATCTTGGATCTTTTCTGAGTTTGCAGATCAACTTCGTCCTCATGATCTATTACAATGCAGGGGATATTATTTGCCTTCTCTTTCCTTTTGCTTCTGGTTCTGGTTGTTCTCGCAAATTGTCCAATGTTTGGCTTCTTTTCTTCTGAATGAACATCTACTCCAGAGTTTGTCTCACCTGCGGAAAGCAATTTATCAATCTTATAAGTATGGACAAGAGAGGCTACAAGCTTTAAAATCCTCAGACTCTTTCTGATTAATGAACCAGAAGTTTCTTGCTTCTTCTTTTGATTTAGTTCTTTTAACCATCTATGTGTTCTTTTAAACACATCTTTGGACATGACATTCACATCTTCTTGTCCTTTTTCCCAGTCTATTTTCCTGGATAATGCATCATCATTCAGCTCCGCATATGCCGATTCCAAAACACTTTCCTCATCTTCAATATCTAAACCTTTAACCTTGAAAGGCAATCGTAATGAGGCAATCTGTTGCAAGGTGAATCTGGAGTGCAATCTCTTTTCAACTTCAATTTCATCTACACAGTCTGCCCAAAAATCTTCCTGCTCTGCTTGATGCAGAAATGTGGCATCGATATTGAAATGACTTGCTACAAAACGCTTGCTGTCAAAATAACTTCTTTTCTGGTAGGAAGGGAGATTTATGATTTTCAATTCTTCATCCAAGGGATAACCTGTGTGCATACATCTGAAGCGATAATGCCCTAAGTCAATGGGAAAAAGGGAACCTACCCCTCTCTTAAGTCTGAATTTTACCTCAACCTGGATTAACTGTCTGCAAACTTCTAGTAAGACATTTATCTAAACAATATCTTGTGAGTTTTATAGGTTCTCCACTGAATCCTCCTACTCTTAAGTAGCTGAAAGTAGGAAGTTGGATGAAAAAGCTACCATAAATTTTAATTAACTCCATAGCTTCCTCAGACATCCTACAGTTGATTTTTCCTTTTAGCTCAAAAACGAGCTTGGACAAGAATGTGTTCTGCACTCTTCGGAAATCTTCTGGATTCTTTTTCTTTTGCAGCAGTGGATAATATTCATAAATTGTCATATTTTCCTTCCATTGTCTAGAGGCAATCCCTCCCAATTTCTGCAAGTAGCAAGCACACAGAATAGGTATGAAGTCATAAAGAAACTTGATGCTTCTACGGATTGGGATAATTCTTCATGAAGCCTTTCCGCTATCACTTCTGCCCAATCAACAGCTTGTCCTTCTGCTAGAATAGCTTGGATGAAAAAGTACATCTAGTCTTCCCAAAGAGTGTCGTTGGGTTTTCCATTCACCCTGTTTAGCATAATAACTACATCTCAGACCTCTCTGATCAAATTATTCTTCTTTAATGGCTTAGGTAATCTGGAACCACCTCTTTCAGACTTTATCAACCAGTCTCTAGCAATATTATTGTTGTATTCTTTTCTGTTTTGGTCATATTCCCGTTGAGCTTTCTCAATGCTCCAATCGCCATATGCTTCCCTAGGCGGAATTTGCATAGCTTCCATGACTATATGTCTATTGATGGTTATCAACACTTCTCCAGAAAAAGAACAAATGCATCTCTTACTTCGGTCATATCTATTCCTGCATTCCATTACCAATTCCGAGCACAAAGTTGCTTCTGGAAAACCTACTGCTTCCAACAAACCACTCTCTGCAACTTTTGCAGCGAAGGTTCCTTCCTTTGCATTTTTAAAATTATTAACAATCGCTTCTAAGTTTTCATCTACAAAGATGATGTCTCTCATTTCGGGAAGACAACTACTCACAGGAGAAACCTTGTTTTCCTTTACAAACTTGGCCTTTGAGCCCGACATGCTAGGACTGGACATTTTAATACTTAAGCAAGTAACCTCAAGAAAAACAATGGAAAAGCCTAATTTCTTTCTTACACAGTTAAATCTGAAATTAGAAATGGATATGGAGAATATTTCTTGAGACTCACTAATGCTCTGTTCATGCCTTCCCAAGATTACCTTTGCTGCAACTTTCTTCTGATTATGCTATCGCAGTTGCTAAATTAGCAAAAATGGCAAGAAATAAGACGAATTAATACATACGTTTGAGTTGCCAATTCGGTAATCATGACACCTCACACGACTTGATTATTCCCGCCGTCATTCACTGAACATGTCCAATCACATTTACTTCGCTTCCGCATGACAGGTACTTTTGGTGAGCTGGCCTTAAAACCAACGTCTTTTCAACTTCTTTTCCGCAAAAAGGCAAGATTTGACACGAGCTACATATATTCAGTTATTTATTGCACATTGAATTTTGAACCTTGAACTATGTGAAGCGAGGTTCAAAGTTCGAAAATCATATTGGTCAAAACACTTGACAGTCTCATAGCTAAGACGAGACTTCTCCATGACGTACATTGAAAATTGAATTATGAAGAAGAAAAGGAGATGTTCAAGATTCAAAATAAGAAAAGCCAGAGACGTCAAAGCAAACAGAATCATGGGGCAAGGACTGCGAGGAACAAAGTGCATTTCAAATCTTGAACTTTGAACTACTGAAATGATGGTTCATAGTTCATGATTCAGAAATCGGAAAGCAAGAAAACGCATACTCACATGACTTCGCGCCGACTAGAGAAAAAGGTGAACATGAAGTAACATGGGGATTGTAAATTGAATCTTGAACTTTGAACTGCGAAGTTCAAAATCCAAAGTTCAATATGCACTTGACAACTTACACGCTACTTAGCAATTTTTACAAGGGGAAAGTTCTTTTCACGGGCAACACATACATACAATGCATTACAAAAATGTAATATGGAAATAATACACACATACAATGCATGACAAAGATATAATATGAAAATGAACATAATTACATAAATACAATGCATGACAAATATATAGTATGGAAATAATACATACATACAACGCATGACAAAGATTAAATATCTAGAAATGAACATGTTCTATATATATATGAAATTGTTTTGTACAAAATGTGGCACATGACATCTCAAAATCTTTACGAAATCTACATATCTCGATACAATGTGGCATACGCCATCTCAAAATGTGCCATATGGCATCTCAAAATAAGAAACAACTACAAATGTTTCTAGGACATCCTATTCTACTGGTGGATCATCAAAATTGAGCCTCTTTGAAGTATTGATTGGCTCTGATGGATTCTGCATGAACAAAAAGTGAAACCCCAAGTTAGATTACTTAATTTATATGGTTTCTACAAATCAAAAATAAAAATTCAAAATCATAGTCAACAATAATAAATAAACAAATTTTAAAATTGAACTCTCATGTACCTCACCTCTCTGTCTCCTAATGCGGTTAGGAGTCCTAACATATGTCCTTGGTAGCGAAGGGACAATGGCACCATTGTCGACTCCAACCTGTATATGTTTGCAACAATGAGATTGGTCTATGAGTTATACTATATAATGTTAAATCCTTGGTAGCAAAATATATTTACAAAAAAATTGAATTATTATTAAAACTTACCTGTGCTGAGCTTTCTTGAGGCAATGTTGGTTGGGTCATCAACGATACAAAGCCTTGGCGTTGTACCTCCCTCAAACTAGGGGTGACCTAAAAAAGTAAAAAAAGATACTTGATACAATCATGCCTTGATCATATATATATTTGATAGTAAAATACAAATAAATAAATTTATAAATATACGTACCATGGAGCTATCACTGCGAATTGAGATGCCTGTGAATCTACCGTGGCGAACCAGTCTCACGACATCGTCAGACACCACCCTCTGTCAAATAAACCATGTAAATTAAAAACGAGTACGCACAAGTGACAAGGATACATAAGCATAAACAATCTAAAATGCTTAATTACCTTCCCCTTGTCAACGCCTGACGCCTGAACCCCCTCACATTGCCCCCACTGGCAGCTGGTGAAACCTGCATCAGTATGTTATAAGGTGATCATAAAAATTAGAAAACACATGTATATACTATTATAAAAAAAGAAACCAATGAGTACATTAAAACATATGTACAGTGGAAGTGTCAAAGCCAAATAAAATGGCCGAAATCATTGACCCCTCCACCTGTGTCATCTCCTCCTCTATCATCAACTGAACATAAATGGACCACATAAATATACATAAGTGGGCAATTATTATAAGTAAATTCTACTAAAAATATGAATGTTTGAATTTAAATACGCCGTGACAAGTTAAATGTTTAGTCTTACCGTAACAGTAGGAGTCCATGGTTCTCCATGCCCCTCCTCGTCTCTCGTGTGATGCACCTCTCCATGAGGTGCTTCAGTGCCAGTAGCCTCCTGTGTTGTATCGTCCACCTCGAAGACGTAGGCATATGCATCAGTATCATTTAGGGGACCCAAGCACAAATTCTTGTACATAATGCAAGTGTGGGGCACACAAACATGTGAGCTTGTGGAGGATGTGGAAGGGCCAAAATCATCAGCACGAGGAGGCAACAATGCCACACTTTGCCTAAATAGTAGATCACTCAAGGTGTGAATGTCTCTAATAGTCTTTGAGTCGGCTTCAACAATAATATCAGGATGCTGCACTGTAAGAGGGGGTGAAATATCAGGGGGGACATATGTGCGGGATTTCACCTAGCGTGCTCATGGCCTATCCTGTGCAGCGCCTAAGCCTACGCCCTGGTTCGGTCTCATGCTCCAATAGTTTACCTTGTTACCGAGCACAAATTAAGCATACAATTTTCTTAAAAAGTATAACGGGACATCCAAATTGATGTGGGGTGGTCTATCAAAAACCATCCACCAGCGGTCCCAGAAGTGGTCACGTATCGCATCATTTGTGCACCACTTAATTGACACCTTGGGATTTTTAGGGTCCACTTTTAATCCTATTTTGGGATCCACAAAAAGGTTACATATGTCATTTTTAGTTATATTCAGGTTCATAACTTAATCATAATCAAGCCCATCGTCAAACTCGGGGTGCATGGAATCGCACCAAAGAAGTGCAACATTATGCTTCTTTGTAAGTTTCTCCATGTTTTCAATAATGGAGTTCAAGGTGGAAAACATAGGGCGCAATGTGGGGATATTGACATATGTAGTCTGAAAGCCTTTAAGCCGATTTAAATTTTCTCCTATAAGATCCTCTAAAGGTTGAGGGTTTAGGATTGGTTGGTCTTTTGGAGGTGGGGGATTGTTTTCAGGTGGTTGCGGGTTGTTTGGAGGTGGTTGCGGATTGTTTGCGGGATCTTTGTGAGGGTTTTGTGCTTGGTTTGAGTCCATGTCTGATTGCAAGCAATAAAAGTAATTATGCAATTACATTCAATTTTAAAAAATGATAAACAATATACCAATTTCATTTAAAAAATATCAAATAACAAAAATAAATTAAAATTTGAACATACGTATTGAAATTTACAAGAAATTTGCAATGACAACAACGTATATCCAATTCTATATCGTATATCAGATAGGGTTGCGTTTCTCAATGTTTTCACAATGAAAACTGAGAAATGTAGCCCGCGGGTTTAAATTGATTTTACTGGCAAAAATTGGATATCCAATATCCGATATAAAATCTTATTATCGAATATCTGATATAAAATCGGATTATCGGGTATGCGATTTTATATCGAATATTTGATTAGGCTTGTGCCTTGGCTTTTGGTTTGGCCATGTGTACTGACACCCAAGCCTACTAAAAAGTCAACACGCTTTTTAGTGTGTTTTGGATGAGTGAAAAAAGGATTTTTTCACATTGCCATTTTTCACATGCCATGATCCTGCACATACCCATAAATAGTAAGTGTGCCGGTTTGACTCAAACGAAGAGCAATCCTGATTATCCTTTACCACTGGAGTGGGAATTGGCCTCTCGCTCTGCCAACTGGACCCTTTGAACAACTTCATTAGCATATAAGGGTCAATAAATAGGCTAATCCTCTGAAAGATGACACTCACGAAAAAGGGGACATTACATAGTCTCAACCATAGCTCTAAATATATGAATTTGTCAAATGCCTTGGATTTTTCTTTCAAAAATGTAACCCACATCAACCTTGAATAATCAATGAATAGAATTAAGTATCTATCTCCATAGTAACTTCTAGTTCTATTAGGACCACATAGGTCAGTATGCACCAAATCTAACAATCTACTCAAAGAATAAGTCTTACTTTCAAAAGTAGATTTAGTTAGCTTACACAACTAATATTTCTTACACATCACATTAGCAGGCTTCAACAATCTAGGTAGATCTCTTATTGCATTAGTAGTACTTATCTTCACAATGTTATCAAAGTTCACATGACAAAATCTCTTGTGCCACAACCAACTGTCATCAATTGTAGCAATCAAACATCTGTTCTCTGAATTTTTCAAGTGAAATACATTACCTCTGGTCTTTGTACCTAACACAATCTCAATTCTAGTGCTTCCAATGATTCTACACATTCCATTTTTGACTTCCAAGTGAGATCCCTTATCAACTAACTGTCCAGCACTCAAAAGATTATGCCTTAAACCTTCAACATATAAAACATCATCAGTATTACTCTTACCATCAAGTGTAATTGAACCTCTTCCTTTGATCAAACAGGAAGCATTGTTACCAATTCTAACAACTCCACCATCATAGTCTTGAAGTTTCACAAATTTTCATTTGTCTCCGGTCATGTGATGTGAACATCCGCTGTCAATAACCCAGTCATCTTTCTTATCCACATGCGAAACCAAGGCTTTCTCTTCACTAGGATTCTCATCTCTGATAGCAATGAACACAATCTCATCTTCGCTCTTCTCAGATTCATTATCTATTATTCCTTCATCAGCAACATAGTAACTATTTTTCTGATATTTAGGCCTGAACTTCTCATGCTTGTACTTAGGCTCTTTGTTAGGACATCTAGAAGCAATGTGACCAATCTTATTACATGCAAAACACTGTAAGGGAAAGTTTCCTTCATACTTACCAGATCCCTTAGGTAGTCTCTTTGCAAATAAGGTTTCAAGCTCTCCAAGCTCTCTTTCTTCTTTCCCAATTTGTTCCCATTCCTTAGCATATCTACCAAGCTTAGATGAATTTTTATTAGGGTCATATCTTTGCTTATCTTTAGAAACAGTAGCTTTAAATTCAAATTCAACTTTAGGAAATTTATCTCCAAATTTACTCATTTCAAAAGAAGCTAACTTACTAACCAATGTATCTCTTGTCACAGTTGTCACAGTTCTAATTTCTTCAATAGCAACAAGTTTATGATTGTAAACAGGAGTCAAGGATCTCAGGATTTTAGAAACAATCTCACTCTCTTCCAATGTTCCACTAGCGCATCTAGTTTCACAAACAAGTTCGATGATTTTACTCACATGGGTAGTAATGTTCTCATCTTTTCTCATCCTTAATACTTCATATTTTCCTTTCAAACTTTGTAGTTTGGCTTGCTTCACAAACTCATCTCCTTCATATAATGTCTCAAACTTGATCCATACTTCATGTGTAGTTTCTAATCTCAAAATATTTGTATACTCAACATCAGATAAGGTACTCTTCAAGGCTTCTTTTTCTCTCATATTATACTTGAATTCTTTCTTCTCATCAGCAGTCGCAGTAACAAGATCAACAAGAGGATTGTAATCTTTTTTTGTAACAATCCAATGTTCTTCACTAAGACATCTCAAGTGTGTAATCATTCAGTCCTTCCATATAGTATAATTTGTTCCATCAAATCTCGAACTCTCCTTAAAGGTCGACATCCCAGATCTCCTCAAGCGATCAAGCTTCCTAAAGAGGACACTAGCTCTAATTCCAATTGTTAGACCTTAAGGAGCACACAACTGAGGGGGGGGGGGGGGGNGAACTCTCCTTAAAGGTCGACATCCCAGATCTCCTCAAGCGATCAAGCTTCCTAAAGAGGACACTAGCTCTAATTCCAATTGTTAGACCTTAAGGAGCACACAACTGAGGGGGGGGGGGTGGTGAATCAGTTGTGCCACAATAACATCAAATTTTAACCAACTTATAAAATTTGATTTCAGATCTGAATGATAAACATGAAAGCAAGATTACAACACAATAACCAACACATAACACCAAGATTTTGACGTGGAAACCCTGTTAGGGTAAAAACTATGGTGGGGATGGAACTTATAAAATGAATGTACTCTGTTAAAAGCACTATACCCTGTTATGAGTATTACAAATGGGAATGCACATGCATTCAGGCACACTGCTCAAATACAACAAGGATCTCAATCCCAAGGAAGGCTCACTGCCTTATAACAATCTTTTTTGTCTCAAGTCATAGAGGACATATTGTCCAAGTTCACTAATTGACAAACATCTCTGATATGCCAAAACAGTTCCAATGAAGTACTACAATTCTCTGCCTCAATTGCAAATTCCACTCATACCTCTTCTATCAGGTATCCCACACAGTCTTTCACCTTCACGCGCTTTCACAATTACAAATGATTACATATATATACACATTACATCAATTTATCCCAACTAGGTCGACCAAGGGACCTAATTACAAAACATTACTTCATTACATCTCAATACTCAATGCGATCCATTGAATGTCGGGTAAGACATAGCAATGATCCATAACAACATCTCGAACACGCTCAAGATCCGTAGATCACGCCAAGAACCTTCGCAACACGCTACATCACGAAGCTAGCCAAGAACTCATAAGAGCATCAACATGCCATAGGAAATTCATGGAATTCGATCACACAATCTAGTGCGATCCACCAACATGATTAGGACACGATCAAGAAACATCAACAAGCAACTTGAAGTACCTAACACTAACCCTAATCCTAACCCTAATCATTAATATAATACTACTCCTAACTCTAAAACTTACACCCTAACCCTAATTAGGCCATTAACCCTAATCATAATACTAACCTTAACCCTAACCCTAACTTTAACCGTTAACATAATACTACTTGTAATTCTAAACTATACACCCCAACCCTAACCTTAATTAGACCATTGACCCTAATCGTAATGCTAATCTTAACCCTAATATTAACCCTAACATTAACCCTAATACTAACCCTAATTATTAACATAATACTACTCCTAACTATAAATCGTACACCCTAAGCCTAACCCTAATTAGACCATTGACCTTAATCGTAATGCTAACCTTAACCCTAATTCTAACCATAATATTAGCCCTAACACGAATCCTAATACTAAAACTACCCCTTACCCTAACCGTTAACACTACACTATTCCTTACTTTAAATCGTACACCCTAACCCTAACCCTAATTAGACCATTGACTCTAATCTTAATGCTAACCTTAACCCTGATACTAACCCAAACACTAACCCTAATCCTAATCCTAATCGTTAACATAATACTACTCCTAACTCTAAATTGTACAACCTAACCCTAACCCTAATTAGACCATTGACCCTAATCATAATGCTAACCTTAACCCTAATACTAAACCTAACCCTAGCCTTAACCGTTAACATTAAACTACTAACTCTAAACCGTACACCCTAACCCTAATCTTAATTAGACCATCGACCCTAATCGTAATGCTAACTTTTACCCTAATCGTTAACATAATACTACTCCTAACTGTAAATCGTACATCCTAACCCTAACCCTAATTAGACCATTAATCTTAATCGTAATGCTAACCTTAAGCCTAATTCTAACCGTAATATTAACCCTAACACTAATCCTATACTAAATTTAACCCTAGCCCTAACCGTTAACACTATACTACTGACTTTAAAGGTCTACACCCTAACCCTAACATTAACCCTAATTAAACCATTGACCCTAATCATAATGCTAACCTTAATCCTAAACTATCTCTAATACTAACCTTAATCATTAACATAATACTACTCCTAACTCTAAATCATACACCCTAACCCTAACCCTATTTAGACCATTAATCTTAATCGTAATGCTAACCTTAACCCTAATTCTAACTGTAATATTAACCCTAACACTAATCCTACTACTAAATTTAACCCTAACCCTAATCGTAACAGTAACCCTTACGCCATCTATTTAAAAAATAAAATTAATAAAATATCTTCCATGTTGCACCTATTTTCATCAACTCTAACCCACACACAAACCTTGCAAAATAGGCGCCTTGAGAAGGATTACTCTCGGTATATATATATATATATATATATATATATAAGCTAGTTTTATGTGCACTTAGGTACTACATATTGTGTGTGTTTTTGTATAAGATGAACAATTGTACTCAATTTTTTTTATATATTACAATATTTTTATGCCGAAGGCGTGCTTATTTGAAATGAGCGAGTTAGATTTTTCATCCAACGTCATCCAGTACACGGGAAGCGAAGCACGACCATCGAAACTCTCTCACTCGTTGATACTTTTATCGAACATGTCATCCTTAAACATATGCACTTTTTTAGGACGCAGCTAAGCTCCCTACAAAATGCACCATTGACCAAATTTCAAAAACCAGAAAACCTTAAAGATTTTCACGAAATTTTCAGCATCTATTCTTCATGATCTGCATATTTTGTGGCCGGAAACCACAAATAAATTGCAAAAAAATTAGTGCGTTTTCGTGAATTTGAAAAACAAAATTGACATTTTTTTTTGTCTTTGATGCGCTTTGTCTGGAGGTTAGCCCATGCCCTGTTTTTAACGTTCCTTAAAGTATGATCGTTAGCAGAGTCATTCCTTATATGAAGTTGATGGGCTGACTTTCGAAATCGATGGTCAATATCCTCTAAGTACTGAAGCAAACATTCTAGGCAATGTCTACAAACTGAGAACAATGCTACACCTGAACCTTTTATGAATTATAACTAATCTCCACTTTAATATGATGGAAAGGAGTTGTTGATGATTATCATTCTTAAGCTTTGAGTACGTCTTTTATGTGTTTCTCAATTCTTGGTAGTTTGGAGATCCATTATTGTGTTTGGGGTTTATTAATGTGAAGTGGTCTGTTCCCACAATACTTGTCCAAGAAGTGGGTATTCCTACAAAAATCAGATGCCACTAATTATGCAAAAGTAATTGTCTAATGTTGTCTTCTACAAAACCAACAAAAGCAACAATATTTAACATTTCTACCATGACGTTTAAGGTGTAATTGTTTAATGTTGTGATTTGCACAACCAACAGAAGCAACAAGATATAACATTTATGCCTCGATTTGCAATTAAATCGTTATTAGTATATCACATATACTATTCTATATTAGGAGGCCTGGATTTTGGTGTAGAGGGGACCCACATTGTAATAATTTGATTTGAAACTATTGCAAAACTGACAAGAGTAATGGGAGAACAGAAACCCTAAGTCAAGCTATCATTGAATAATGAATCACTGTAACAAGCTTAAAAAATTACCATTGATAGCTCATGTAATTAAATTCATCAAATGTATTCCTTATATGTGAAAATTCTATTGTAGTTACTGATTATTAATCTCCTATCTTATACAAAGTGTTTAATTGCTGAAACTTAATTCACGGTAAATATTAAATAATAACACAACTGCAAGTTCACAAATAAAAAAACATGTAAAGAAATATGCAACACAATGAACACAATATTTTTGGACAAATTACCCCTGGAAAAACCCGGAGGGAAAACCAATACTGCAGGTGAGGAATTTATATTAAACTTCAATAAATTAAGAGATACAAACTTATTCCCTCTTACTGCCATTGCTCCGACAATCTCCCAATTTCTCCTACTGAAATTCCACTGCTATTGTCTCCAAAGCTATCACCGTGCCCTTGCTATCACAACAAACCTATTTTCTAACACTGCAAATTCATTTGCTAACATTGTGAATGCTTCTCAAGTGTGTGTTCTCCAAATGCCCAATGACCCCTTTTTACACTACTCTTATTGGAAAACCAATAGCCAAGATTTAATTTAAATCAACGGTTGAGATAAATAACACCTTAACAACCAATAACAAATTGGTTGCTACATGTCCCTAGAGGAATCAAATAATTAATAAATAATTATCCCCACACTCACCAAAGTTATTAGAAAAACAATTAATACTAAATTTTGGCAAATGGACAAACAGTTGTCCAAGCTACCCCTACTAACACTCCATCTTAGCAAGGAAGTTGTTCTGCATGACACCCCACTTATCTCTGAAGAAGATGAACTTTGCCTTCCCCAATGCCTTTGAAAAGATGTTTTAAACCTGTTGTTCTGTAGGTATGTACCGTATCTGAACAATCCCCAACTATACACAATCCCTGATGATGTGATACTTGATGTCTATATGCTTATACCTATCATGAAACATTGGATTTTAAGATAACATAATGCAACTCTGATTGTTACAGTGTATCACAATAGTCTCAACCCTCAGACCAAACAAGGATACTAGCAACTTCCGAAGCCATATAGCTTCACACTTCGCCATGCTAGCTACTATGTATTCTTCTTATGCAGAACTCGGTGCAACAGATTTTTGCTTCCTGCTGAACCAAGAGACAACTCCTAATCCCAAGCTGAAAGAACACCCTGAAGTGTTTTTCTTGTCTTTTGCACTACCTTCCCAATCTGCGTCAGTATAGCCTATCAAATTGATTCCTTCACCTCGAGCATATCTAATCTCGTACTCAATTGTACCACTCAAAAAATGCAACACATGCTTTGTTGCTGTCCAATGCACTCTCTTTGACTCAACCATGAACTGACTAAGAGATTTTACTGCAAAAGCTATATCTGGCCCGATGTTGACCAAATACATAAGAGAACCAATCAACTGCCTATATAAGGTGAGATCTACATCCTTCTCCTTGGATGTGTCTACCTTCTTCCAATTCGTGATCATAGGTGTAGACATGGTTTTGCAATCCTCCATCCTGAACCTTCTCAAGATTTTGATGCAATATTTCCCTTCTCTAAGGAAAATCTCTCCATCTGTCTACCACACCTCCATGCCTAGAAAGTAGTGCATAAGTCCCAAATCTTTCATCTCGAACTCTAAAACAAGGTCCCTCTTGCACTCTATGAGAACTAGTGAACCTTTTAAAAATAAGTCATCCACATATACAACAAGAATGAGAATATCACCCCAACTACCAAATAGTAGAGGTTTGCATCTTCCTCACTCTTCACAAAGCTCATTCCTTGCAAGTATGTATCAATGCACTCATACCATTCCCTCGGGGCCAGCTTGAGTCCATACAAATCTCTCTTCAATCTGCACACATGGGTCTCTTTGCTATGTGCTACAAAGCCTTCTGGTTGTTCTATGTATACCTCATCTTTCAACTCGCCATTGAGGAATGTTGTCTTGACATCCATTTGAAGAATCTTCCATCCCATCTGTTCTGCAAATGAGATCACAGCTCGTATAGAAGTATACCTGGTCACTGGAACAAATGTCTCCTCATGGTCTATTCCCTCCTTCTGAGAGAATCCCTTTGCCACGAACCTTGCCTTGTATTTGTTGATGCTACCATCTGCACCATGTTTGATCTTAAAGATCCAGCACAATTAGACCACAACCCTATCTGTTGGCCTATGCACAACCTCCCACACATCATTCTGCATTATTGAGGTATATTTCTCAACCATCGCATCTCGCCACACCTGATGTTGTGCAACCTCCTGATAGCTAGAAGGCCTATGTGTCCGTTGAACCTCACATTTCCTTTTGCCAATTGTAGAGGAAGAAATATCAACCTCCATGTCTTCTTAATGTATCTCTTGGATTTTTTGCACCTTTTGCTCCATATTTTGCGAACTCTCAACACTTGAGCTTGTGCTTGTACTAGTAATTGTACTCAAGATTTGATGCCCTTGATTCGGTTGAACGATCCTTGGAGCTTTTGTTGGCTGCTCACTCTGATCATCTATTGACAAATCTCTGGACCTTCTAAATGCCTTGTCCTCCATGAATTTGACAACATGTCTAACAATAATCCTTGTTGTCCCTGGAATAAATATTTGATATGCCTTTGAGGTCTCACTGTACCCCACGAGGTACCCCCTCTCTATAGTCTAATCTAACTTGGTATGTGTATCCCTTGGAATATGACAATATGCTAGACTTCCAAATATCCTAAAGTGACTAACATCTGGCTTCTTCCCAGTGAATGCTTCCTCTGATGTCATCTTCCCTAACACCTTGTGCGGAACCCTGTTTTGTATGTATACTGTCGTACTACATGTCTTTGCCCATAAGTTGTGTGGCAAGTCCTAGTCATGTAGCATAGCTCTTATTGCCTCTGATATAGAGCAATTCTTCGTCTCAACAACCCCATTATGTTGAGGGTTGTAATGAACAGTTCACTCTCTCTTGATTCCTTTCCTAGTACAGAACTCCTAGACCTCATTCCCTTTGTACTCGCCTCCATTGTCTGACCGAAGAACCTTTATCTTCCTTCCCGTCGAATTCTCCAAATGATCTTTGAACTCTTGGAAGCGATTGAAAACCTTATCCTTGGTCTTCAAGAAGTATATCCATGCCTTCTTGGAGAAATCATCAATAAAAGTAACAAAGTACTCATATTCTCTAAGAGACTTCGTCAACATTGGTTCACATATATCTGAATGTACTAGACCAAGAACACCCTTGGATCTGGTGTCACTCCTCAGAAAAGTTTCTTTCGCGAACTTCCCCAACACACATCGCTTACATACATCATCATGCTCTGTTCTCACCTCCGGAACACCTGTCACTGTCTCATGAACCAATTTAAGTGCTCCATGATGTATATGGCCCATCCTCCTATACCATAGCTCTCCTCGACCTCTAGGATTACTGTTTCTCATGAGTTCCTTAGGAGTATCAAAGTGAAACCTATAAAGGCGACGACTCCTAACTCCAATAGCTATGGGTGATTTCCAATCTTTATGCTTGATCAACACATGCACACCTCTAAAGAGTACATCGTAGACTTTATCCTAAAGGATAGATACATAAATCAGATTCATCCCTAAGCCTGACACATGGGACACATCATGAAAGGAAATCAGCTTGCCATTCTCCCTCTGAAATTGGACAGTCCCTTTCCCAACTAAGTTGAGTTTGGACATGTTCCCCATAGAAATATGGATTATGGTGTCCTCCTCCTTATAACTAAAGAATTATTCTCTTAACTCCTGTCACATGAAATGACGCTCCACTATATATATACCAAACACTCTATGAGGTTGAGCTAACCATACAAGCTATGAATGCAAACTCATCCTACATTCTACTAGAGACCTCATCTGCACTTGTTGAAGCTACCACATGCTTTTTACCTTTCTTGTCGTTCTTCTTCCTTTGCGGGAAATCCTTAACATAGTGGCCAAACTTGTAACAACCATATCACTTGATCTTAGACAAGTCCTTCTTCTCACTTTCTGGATTTGATCCTTTTCTATACCCCTTCTTCACTTTCCTTTTTCCCTCTAGGGCAACATTTTCTTGTTCCACCTCACTTTTTTAACTCTTATTATTGGCTCCATTGACAAGGCTTAGTCTAAGCTCCTCCTGAGTCAAGTCACTCCATAGTTGATCCCAACTCGGTAAGGTGTCTCGTCTATTAATGACTTGAACAAAGACATCCCACTGCTTCATAAACTCATTTAGGGCTATTCTTACTAGCTCGTCATCATTTGGTTTATCTCTCCAACAACTGTTAACTTATCCTTGAGAAGTCTAAGTCTAGTGAGGTAACTTGTAACATCTTCTCCCTTGTTCATCTGGGTATTCCTCAACTTTTCTCTGAGAATCAACTTTCGGTTAGTGGTAGCATTCTGGTACAGATTCAGAATGGCATCCCACATCTTCTTCGCTGTATCTAACTTAGTGATATGTGGAACTATATGATCATTGACACTGTCAAGGATTAGCCTCCTCGCCTTGACATCATCCTTCTTATATGCTAAGAGTTGTGTTGGATCTTAAGGTACATCCACAATACTGGTCACATATTCCTTGATACTTTTCTCTTCTAGCAATAAAGAAATTATGGCTTTCTATACACCAAAATTTGAGGCTCCGTCCAATCTGTCTTGATCTCTTAAACCAACTGAGGCCATTTCAAAGGATAAAAGAAATAATAATCATAAAGAGGTCAAACTAGGTTTTATAAACCCTCATTTTTTTTCTTTCCCTAGGGTAAACTTTTTCTACCCTCAACTTAGCTTTGATACCATGTGAAAATTCTATTGCAGTTACTGATTATTAATCTCCTAGCTTATACTGATTATTTAGCTGCTGAAACTTAATTCACAGTAAAATATTGAATAATAACACAACTGCAACTTCGCAAATAAAAAACATGGAAAGAAATATGCAACACAATGAACACAATATTTTTGGACAAATTGTCTCTGGAAAAATCCCGGAGGGAAAACCAGTACCATAGATGAGGAATTTATATTAAAATTCAACAAATTAAGAGATACATAGATTGCTTGCCTCTTACTGGCAGAGCTCTCTGACAATTTCCTAATTTCTCCTACTGAGATTCCACTGCTACTGTCTCCAACACTATCATTGTGCCCTTGCTATCACTGCAAATTAATTTGCTAACACTGCAAATTAATTTTCTAACGCTACAAATATTTTTCAAGTGTGTGTTCTCCAAATGCCCAATGACCCCTTTTTATACTACTCTCATTGAAAAACCAACGACCGAGATTTAATTTAAATTAACAGATGAGATAAATAACACCTTAACAACCAATAAAAAATGGTTGCTACATGTCCCTAGAGGAATTAATTAATTAAAAAATAATTATCCTCACACTAACCAAAGTTACTAGAAAAAACAATTAAATACTAAATTCTGGCAAATGGACAAACATCTGTCCAAGCTACCCAACTAACACTATATAGAGTTGCACTGCATGTATGATCGGATCTACCTATGTTGGCTTTTAATGCCACATTATACTCACGATATAAAAGGTGGTCGATTCTTAATGTGCTTGGATATCATTTCTTTGTTATGTAAATAGTTGTACGTGCTTAGATGATAATAATTAGTCTTATGTATCCTCCCTCGGTTGCGACTGTTCTGGTTTCCTGAGGGCTTCTTTTAATATGATTTTTAATGAATAGTTGATGTGTCCGGTTGTTTACCGAGTGACTCTTGAGGAGTGATTTGTGAATAATATACTTTATACTTTATATTAATGGAAACAAAGCCTCTTTTCATTTAAAAATAAATAAAAATAAAAATTGTTTGTTTACTATGACAATTACACATAACAGTTAAGCAATTGTCTATATATTTTGGCTAAGTTACAGTATACGCCCCTTTAAGGTCTTGGTTTTATACTGAACGAGTGTGGTTACGGGTCATGCAATGAGATGATTGGCTTGGGTTTGTTCAGTGTGCTTGCACAGGACCCTAGGCAAAACCAAGGGGACAAAAGACAGCTCAAACAAATAATAAAATGTCATGTCCTCGCCTTGAAATGCGTCAATGTTTATATAATCATCTTATTTATAAGACTTCACATTTTTCTGTAAGAATTAATATATTAAGCCAGTAATTGTCTTCATAAGAAAAGATGAGAAGGCAAGGATGATTCCTAATTCTGGATTGATGTACAATTATATACAGTGATCCATATACAAGTTAACATGGCAGTGAATAGATTAAGGATATGTTAAAAATTATGTTTACACTAATACGTGTTACTAATAACCATTGTTTTGGTGCAATCACAACAGGCATTATTTTACTTAAAAAGCAAAGGACAAATTATCAAGATTCGCTACTTTTGGAAGGATGATGTCCATGGAAGAGGCATAACCTTCCAACATGGAGGGATATATAAAAAGCATATTGACCACCCAAAAGAGGCATCGAAGAAAATAAAGTAAACATAGTACATATACACATAGCATTATATAGCAGAATTCAGATTTAGACTGGTGTACGTTAGAAAGTAAATATGTTTGTTATGTATGCTCACTGATATGCAATGTGGTTAGACATTTATATTCTTTAATATATTATTAATTAAGATATTTAGCCGATAGGCTTCCCCTCCGAGGTTGCTTGCAATCGGAAGTTGTCACACGTCTGAAAACAACCTGCCAGTAAATGGTTTGCAGAGTATGGTTTTTGGTTTTTGGTTTCGAGATAATGGTTTAACAGCCACGAAACGTATGCACTGTTTTGTCAAAGTAAACATAGGCCCCACAGTCGAAGATTACATACCGAGGGAATTTTTATTACCAACAAGGACGGAAACATGCATAAGATGGGCCCAGACTCCAGTCACTCATTATGTATAGTTTTATTTGATTTAAAATCACAAACCTTGTTCATAAAGTCTACGCATGACCGAATGCCTCGTAATGACAAATCAATTATATTAAATAAAAAATATTGATGATATTTAATAAATGTTGGACTTCCTGTCAAAAACAGAAGAAAAATTAACTAAATAAAATGGAGATGGTTTTGAGCCCTCTAAAAATCCGGGGAGGGTAAACTTGACCATGCCAGTAGTATCCCGTTTTTCACAGGCGGATGATTTTCTGATTCATGGCTAATTGGAGTTTGGCCAATGTTTGATTTAATTTTTTTTTTTAATAATTTACATTTTTTAAAAGAATATAAAACTCTTTCTCAGAAAAATTAAAACATCAGAATTTTGAAGATATTTAATAAATTATAACTATTGCATTTGTTTATTTGTTTCTAGACAAATATATGTATTTCTAATGGTTAAAACTATTATTTTTAAATGAGTAAATATGAAATTAACTATTTCAATAATGTAGAAATTAGATAAAATCAATATATTTAATTAGTGAATGTTAAATGAAGAGTTGAATATTTAAATTCTAGAAATTTTTTTTTAAAAAAAATGATATAAATCTATGTTTAACAAAATATATTACAAGAGTAGCATGTATATTAATTAACTAATTGATTGATGAGGAAGATTGACACTTCTACATAGGAGAAAATGAAGAATTTGTCAACTCAATGCACCTATTTGCTATGAGTAATGATATTTAGTTTTTAAATTTTAAAATAAAATCAAAATTTATCAAAAAGATTTTCAACATATAATTTTAATTTTCATATAATTATTTTTAAATTAAAACAAACTTAAATAAATAAATGTCATAAAAAATTTACTTTATAAACAAAAATTAACCTTCAACTTTAAATTAAAAACTATAACAAACATAAAACCATAAGCATTATTAAAAATTATATTTAGAATTCTAATTGAAAATATGAACCATATGATTTTTTTAGATTGATGTGAGAGTATAAACCGTCCTCACAAAATGTTGTCCAACAATTCTTTTAAATGCTACTGCAATTGTTTAC